>JAZHYW010007582.1:0-78437 GCA_037355805.1 Ixodes ricinus
CGTATATATTTTTCTTAATTTTGCTAGTTTCAAGTCGGCCTTGCAAAAGTTTATTTTAGTTAAGCAAGAGTTAGTGTAAGGTTGTATTTGCTCTGCAAACTTGTATTTGTGTCCTTAAAAATGTCTGTGTAATTTTGGGCATGTTTGTATTTTAAATAGTGTTGCTGAAAACACGAAATGACAGTGCAACCAACAAAAGGCGTTACAGTTGTTTTTGGGCACTAAAGAAAAAGAAAACATTATTATTATTATTATTATTATTAGTTGAGGACCATGTTGTCCTCAAAAGCTCCCTAGCAAGGCGCAAGTGCCCAAACTTCAAAAGATGAACGAATCCGTAAACACAGCCGATACATCCGCACTTTGAGACGATCATACTCCGTATGCGTTCATTTTTAATGATTTGGCATGATGACTGAGTATGATAAATTTAGCATCCTCGTTTTCACATCGGCAGCCTTGTGTCTTTTGCACGAGTGGAAACTTTAGCGCACTACCACGTTTCCCATGTGCAGCGATTATTTCTAAAATTTATTGGTTTAGTGGTTTTTATCCACGTGAATCTGAATAATGTGTTTAATTTCACTAATTAAGATTATTTAAAGAATCTTTTGTGATGATACACCTTTTGCATAATGTTTTCCTGGTAGTTTAACTCACGTGGATATACTGCAATAATGTAGCCTTAAACATTGGACGTGGTGTAAATCCCACATAAGCGATAGTTTCCCTACTTCATTTCAGCTTAATTGCAGATGCAGCCTACGCTTCGAGCTAATGGGAAAAATAAAGCAGCATCCAGAACGCAAGTATGTGAGCCTTTTTTCTTTACGTTCTTCAGAGCGTTGACAGAACACCCACAGAAACGAGACGAACGCCATGATGGTGCTCTTTGACGTTGTTCGATTGGTCCCATCAGCTCCAGGCGTAGACGAAGTATAGGCGATATTGCCGCGTGCGTGGCGGGAAGATCTGTATATACGCGTCTACTGAGGCGCAGGAATGTTTAAAAAAATTGAGCACATCTAAAAGTACATTCAAACTGATCGACTTTTTTTTTCGTGATTTTAATTGTTTTCGTACAGGGAAAGATAAAGCGAATGGCGTGCGATATAAAGACGCTGGTAGCGAGTTTTTGAAAAATATGATCGAAAGCAGTGAGTTAAAATATAATGTACAATCTTTAAAAAATTAAAAAATTAGATCCCACTTCGCCCGTGGCTGGGCAGGCTCGCTCCCCGTGCGGCGGCACTCTCATCGGCGGCGCTCGCTGGCTGGGAGATTTTCGAGAGCGAGGGGGAACTTTGCTTTCGCGTCGCGCTCACCCTGATAACAGAGTGGCGCAAAATAGCGAGAACGAAGTTCCCCTTCACTCTAAAAAATCTCGCAGCCAGCGAGCGCTGCACGATAAGAGAGCCGCAACACGGGAGCGAGCCTGCTCCGATTACGCGCGCGGTGGGCTCTAAACTTTTGAAAAATACTGTACTTTGCTCGTCAAGTGAAAGAGATGTATAGTACACGCATTTTCAAGGTGCAAGTCACGCGCGCTTGGATAAAGCCTACGTTTCATTTAACCTTGTCAGAGGGTGCAAATGGTATCAGGGTGATGACGTGTCCTTTTGTGATCATGCTCCTGCATCCTTTACGCTTTGTTCCTTTTAAAGAAACGCCGAAGACGTTTGTCAGGAATTTGAGGAAGTTTAATGCAAAGCTTATTGATGAATGATGTTTTGTGAACATGGTTCACCGACATCTTAAAGATTTGGCAAGGGGTATTAGGGAAGAGTTCGGAATTAAATAGGAATTGTTTAGACAAGAAACTGAGATGATAGCTCTTGAAACTTCAGTTTCTTAAAGTACGAACAAAAGAAAGAAGGGACCGATTTAAATGTGCTACTTCAGATATGACGGAGGAACGCACTCCTGGTGCTTGCATGTCACACGGAGCATTCTGGTGTGTTGTGACTTTTTATGCGAAGAGTAGCCATGTTTCAGGGCGACCTAGAAAACATCTACGACCACGTGTCGCAATACATTCTATTTTCTATAATAGAACATGTTAACATGGGGTCTGTCTTGTGCTACGGTGTACGCATGGTGTATCAAACCTGCGCCACTAGTCTTGTTGCAAGCAACTGAGTGGGTGAGCGTATTCGCCTTTTCTCTTCGGTGCGACAAGGCTGTCCACTTTCGCCTTTGCTTTTTTCCTATTTTTCTTGAGGCGTTTGGTCTAAATAATATTTAGAGTGGTTTTATTCGTGTGTTTAAGTTGGGAGCTATAGAGGTGTGTATTTTAGCGTACGCAGATGACGTGACAAGTTTTGCGTAGACTCCAAATGTCCAAAAAAACCGTCGAGTTCGCAGAGATTTTTCGCGAACATACAAGTATCTCCGTCAACTGGGATAAGTGTTTGGGTCTTTCGGACGGCGATTGGCCTTCAACACCAGCCGTTTTTAAAGGTGTTCCATGAAACGAATCTCCTCCCCGGAATCTTGAAGTTCCCCTTGTACACTGCCTCAACAATGACGACTGTTGGCGCGATCAGGTTGAAGTTTTGCGCGCAAAAGCAGCCAAGTTGGGAGGTTAGGGGATGTCTCTTTTTGTACGTGCTTCAGCTTGCAAAGCGTTTCTTACAGCAAATGTGTGGAATGTTTTGAAGGAGCTTCACTGCTCATGTGTTAACATACAACTTATGCTTTGTGCTTTTGTTGTTTTTATTTTGTGCTCGGTTTGGGAAGGTGCGAGTCGTACAAACCTGTTTCGTAGAGTGAAGGCCCCGGGGGGTTCTTAATTTGTGACGCAACTTGTCAATAGATTCATTTTTCTCGGAGACCAGAGAAAAAATTTCAGAAACCTTTATTGAAGTGAGATTGCGTGGTGCCCTTCCCGGTTTACTGTTTCGTCAAGCGAGGACGTACGTGCCTTGTACGAGATTATATAAAATGTTGTTGGTGCTTAATTGTTTTTAGTCACGCGTTTCTCACTCAAATACTTGTCTTGTGTGTCAAGCAACCGACTACCTAAGGATCTAATTGATTGGCTTTTCTTAATTCCTCTTTATCGTTTTTGTACAGTGCAGGTACAGGGCATGATATCCTAGCGAGTCATGCAAACAATGGTGAACCCTAACGCGAATAATTTTTTTTTTCAAGTTTCATTGTTAAACGCTTTTAGTTAAAGCCTGGTTAGTCTAAAAAGGTACCCCAGTAGCTTGGCCTGAGTTCTGCATACTGTGCAGAAAGCAGAAAACGGTTGATCGCATTTCCTAGACTCTTGGGGGGCAGCCTTCTTTTGGGACGTTCAGAGGGGACCCTCAGAAGACTTTCCATAAACGCCTTAAGGCATGCGTTTATGGGCGGTAGAAGGGGAAAATGGCGTTTCCTACGACATGATGCTACTGCTGGGCCTGCACAGAATATGGCGTGCCGCATAGCTGTGCTCCATACGGATGTCGATGCTCGCCCCGTGCGTAAGTATTTCGTTGAGCCCATGTGCTTTCTGAAGGAATTTTACAAGGGCAAGCAACCTAAACCTGTGTGACTCCCATGTTTCGAGGTTTTGTCTACTTTTTAGAGACTTCTAGCATGTTCGACATTAGCCAAGATGACTAGTGTCATTTCGTGTTTCCTGGCCATTTTGCGTCACTGCCTTTTGCCATCGTTTAATACCGAAAAAAAGGCGCGTGCGTGGCGGAGTTGGCAACGTCACAAGTCACAAGCTGGGAGAGTTGGAATTAGTTGAATGTGATTAAACAATAGGGATTGTCTGCCATCTGTGTTCTGTTTCCTGTCCTTGTGTTTTTGTGCGATAGTTTTCATCATCTCCCAAGATATTACATAACATCCAAGGCTGTCATTGTGTGTTCTTGTTCAGAACATTCCTAGACGTGCCGCGTGTATGAAAGTAAGGGTAACGCGCTGCATCGGGTCAAGTCACCTTCCGTCGGCGACGCAATATACGTGGCACCTTTCTCTTTAATTTTTTAAGTTGAAGTTCACCTTATTAAACTCTTATTTTTCGTTATTAATTCATCTGATATTTATTTGTACCATCATTTCACCTGGCGGAAAGTGGCTATAAATTAACGCGTAAACAACTATGTGCCTGGCACACATATAAGCTCACAATCCACCCTTGGATACATCTTGTACATAATCAACCAGTAATAATGGCATATGTTTCAAGCTTATAGTAACTGACAACACAGTTACATCTGAAGATACCTCAGCATATCGGACTCTAAGCCCTTATAATATCTATAGAAATGCGTGCGATGATTTCTGCGAAATTGTCAAGAAGTTCCGATGTTTTTCCTTTGATCGGAGTATCGCTGTAAAATGGTAAAGGAAAATGATAATGTTTTCAGTACTTTGCAACCACCTGACACTCGTTATTTCACTGATTTTAATCTTTGAAGTTACTGTTTTTGTTTTGTTTTGTTTTCTTGACTGGGCAGACATTCCGCTTTGGCGGAAATTCGCGCATGGCATAGAACTTAAAGGTGAATAAGTCACGGGGGTCCAGATAAGTGAACTAGAAGGGCCTGTCACAATTTTCTCGTCATGTTCACTCTCCATATAAAAAAAAAACTAAGTAGAAAGTGCATAATCCTGAATTTACTACCTGAGAGTTTCCACGAGGTGGTCGATTAAACGAATTAATGAGAAATTCAATTCAGGCACCCGTACTGAGAGCGTCAGTCCGGCGAATCCCGGTAAAGCGTCCAGCTGTTCCGGAATTAAACAAATGAAACTAACACATAAAAACCGTTTCCGTTCACCTCTAGAAAAAGTTTCACGCACAAGGGAAGGAATTTAGAAATTCATGAACACGCAAAAGGCCTGGTCACTTGGGAGGAAGGGAAGGGGGAGGGGCGGGAGCGAGCGAATTTTTACAACCCGCGAGAGCAGAAAGGTCTTTTACAGCCTCGGAAAAACTAGAAGTGGGGTTTTTATTGACGCTCTCTGCCGTAAGCATTAGGGCGACAATTTGCTTATGCTTCGTTAAGTCCTTTGAAACTGCACGACTTTAATATTTTCGCTAGTATGATAGCTCCCAGAACCGTAAAATGTCACGACTTTGCATCCCCGTACCCCGCACACGTCAATCTTGACACAGTCGCGCGCCTTCTGCGCCTTTATACAGACAAAAATATTTTTTTTATTAAAGTGGTGCTAACAAACACGTTAAATTTGCGTCCTTTTATTTAACGGATGTCAAAAATGCCAGAGAATACTCCCGCTCTTCTTCGCGCATGCGGCATGTTCTGTAGCTTGTCGCTTTTAGCGATTCTTATATTAATGTATATTTTGGGGGGAAAGACACTATGAAAGAGAGAATAGAAAGTGAAATATGAACAACTTTAATGTTTTGAGCAATCGTACGTCAAAAAACACGCTGTTCTTTTTCGTTTTTTTGGACCAGGGGCTTCCAAATCCCGGCTCGTGGGCCAGATCCAGCCAGCGGAAGACTTCCAACCGTCCCGTGGCTGGACGCGGTCTTTCCAATGAAGCCCGGCCCGTGGCCCGCTTCTAGCAGACCCGCTGCTTCCGACGCCAAATGAAGTGCATGGAAAGAAAGGGCGCTGCAAAACGCTCTAAATTCACAAACGAAGATACCAGAAAGAACGAGAGAAACTGTATTAATTAAATATTAATTAAATATTTCCACCACCAGCGTCCTCATCCTTAGTCCCTTGCTTCATGTCCCTGTAATTTAAAAGATCTTTGCATTCTCATGTACTTTCTGCTAAGTGTCCTTTTTCACAACTATTGCATATTGTCAGCATTAGTTTTATCATTTTTGTTAGAGTTTTGTACTTGGCGAATGTGCCGAATTTCCCATGCGCTTTGATTTAGTCCTGGTGAATTTTCTCGGTCACAATTTTCGTGTAAGTTCGTAATTAGCTAAATATTAAATTTCATATTGGAGTGTTGGAGTGAATGCTTATTCATCCAACTTAGTGTACTCTTTTGATGTTTACACTAACAATAATTGTTTTTGTTGAAATGGTTATCTAGAATTGTATGTTTATTTTTTTATCTTTTTTAAATAATTACTCTTGTTTCGGTTCTTGAGGCTGCGACAGATCCTTAATCAGGCCCTTTAGTCAAGAAGTTTAGAGACGCCTGTTTTAGACCGAACACAACGCCAAAGCCGTCAGCTGTGTTGAGAGCTTTTAAATTTCCAAAAGTAAAACATATCATTTACTGATTTATTCATCAGCTTATAGACTGCATATTTCGATTAAATCGTTTTATATAAAGTTCATAGTGTCTTGTAGACACTTACTGTATTAGCAGTGTTAGAAGTAACAAACTGAACAATATGAGAGTCGTCTTTTGAGGATACTACCAATTTCTTGCAATGAAGTATAGTTAAAGATTATCTTTCAACCACGTTCGGATGTCGTATAAGTATTTGTAGATTAAGATGTTGACAAATTTAGCTGGAAAACTTGAAGCAACCAAAATGTGTCAGCATAATATTTCTGTTGTGAGCTCCAAGAAAAAAAAAATTAAAAAATGCAAGTTTACGGGTCATAATTTTTTAACGGTGAAGATAATATTTGCAATGCCACCATTCAACAGGATGTCAAGCAACGTCGACAAGTTTGATGATTAAAAAAAAACTAACGCGTTGGAGCCTCTTATCACTTCGCCCTATCACTCAGATGTCAGACCACGGAAGATTGATGTTTTAGATATCTGTTAAGAAGTTCAAATTTGTTGAATAAATGTCCATACTGCGAAGCATAGTATACGACCCCGAACAAGTACACGATCCAAGCATACGCAAAACTAGCAGCGTAATCTAACGCGCACCCGAAGACGTGCTCCCGCTAAACGTGAGGCGATCACAAGAGATACCCAGAGGTAAATATAGCGTCGAGATCGCAAACTCAAATCCTGGGGAAAACAGAACTGTGCAAGCTAAAAACAAAGAAGAAACACGCATTCTCGTAGCATTTCCAGCGGCAACCAGCCGAGCTGTCCTACAGAGAGGATGCCCTAGGCGGCGCTAGCGTCGAAACGGAAGCGCGGGGGAATCGTGGAGAAAAGGAAAGGGTGAGGATTTCGCGAGGGAGAGGATGCTTGGCGGTACCTTAGTTTTTGACATAATGAAGGAACAGTTTGCAATAATTTGCGCCAAATGGTGTGCCATGTAATAACGAACTTTTTTTAATTGCCTGAGCGGCATTATGCAGCAGACGACGCGGCGACGTCACACCGTTCGCGTGACCCACTCCGGCCAATCCATTAAGTCCATCTCTGTTGCGTAAAACAATCGTCTGCTTCAAACGCCATTGCCTTGGAAATTGCCTTCTCAAACTTTTCACACGCATCCGGTATTATTAAAACTTTCTTTGATAAAGCGTTTAGTGCTTTACCAACTTCACGACAGACTAGTTTAAAAAAAGTGTGAACTTGGCGTCTCTTCTTTAATCAGCCGTGTTGAGTCGATCTCCATGCATTCTCCCATGGGGCGGGCCACCTCCTGGAGCCCTGAGTACCACGTGACTCGCGCCGAGCTGCTCTGTCGGCCATGTTGTCGGCGAAACACGCGGATCAAAGGATTGCGCTACTCTGTTCCGTAGGAGCTATATAGTGCTCTACGCAGAACCACCTCCATACATGAGAAGACGCACTATCCCCTCCCACCCCTTCTCCCTCGACACCGCCCACTCATCAACAGCTCCGAAACCGCAGCCGCCGCCGCCGCCTCTTAGGAGATCTGAAAGGTTCTCCGCGAGTCTCAAGAAGAGCACGGCCCCGGGCGACGCTCGCAAGCTTCCCAACCTTTCTTCAATATCTCCAGGCCCCGCAAAATTAACTCTGCATACGAGAAATGTGAATGGCAAGCGCGCCGCACTCAGCATAGTAGACGGAGGGTCACCGCGGCACGAGAACCCCCCCCCCTATCAGGCTCGAGAAGCAGTATGTGAGTGCAAAAAACGTCAAGATTCTCGTGTCATGGACTGAAAGCAAATCACCTAAAGCATATCTCTCAACACTACTCACTTTGTGTGGACTTTTGCTTTTTTTTTCATTCGTGATAGTGCATACCTTGGTTCGTAAACTTTCACACTTCTTTTTGTTTATGATGAATTCTTAACCGTAACCTTTGGTTATGAATCTAGATTAGGTGTAGCTTTACCATTCGGTTAAGAAATATTCATGTCCTAAAAGTCTTGAACATCGGATGTATGAAATCACCCACTGAAAAGCAACAAACCGTGCAAAAACGAGATGCGTTACCAGAGGTAAGTGAGTAATTTTTCATTGCACATATCAATGCCTGCACGTGCAACTTTCGTTCTGCAACTGAAAGAACGTAATTGGTTAAGTCATTTTTTGCACAATAAAAAAAAATGTGTCAGCACAAATTTATTTGAAAAAAATACGAACCTTTTTTACAATCCAAAATCAACTTCGAAAATCCAGAAATATTTAAGTGAAGGGAAAAAAGGTATTTTACGTATTTTTTTCGAATTTCCAAGACTTTGTTTATTAAAAACACTAACAAACATTAGAAACGTTTTAAGATTGTAAGGCATTAAGTACACTCAGATATAAACTAAAAGAATGTTTATACAGAGTTCGAATGCTTGAGGTTTCTCTTGGCCTACTTTGTATCATTATGTCCTTAAGCTTCAGTCAAAATGTCTATTCAAGCATTTACCCTCGCGTCCAGAAAGCTACCGAAAGAAACCTAAAGAAATACGTGTACCAGCGAGACCAGAAATAAAGATAACCAAAAAAACAAAACAGTTGTTTTAAATCGAGATTCAAAGACAGAAACTGCTACGCAGAACCGTGATGAAAACGAGCGAAACATAAAAATAATATACTGAAATCATCAAAATCGATTGCACGGCAAGGCCGCCGGCGCTCTCGGAAACAACTCGATTATAAAAATAGCATTCCTAATAAGAACGAATTTCACCGAAGCTCGATTTGATCCGCAAATCTGAGGAGTACGAATCTAGCATGCAAGAAAAATCAAAGAAAGTGGTTATGGCGACTGCCGCAAGGAAACTTTCGAAAGTTTATTTCGTGCTATGATGGAGTTTCGCTCTCTCAAAGATCGCATTGAGGTCGCAATCGATACCAGTGACGTCTCAAGGAGTCTACACTTCCGTGAAAGACAACGGGTATCTAACATTTACTGTCACATTATATTTGTTGAGTAGTGTACGCTCGTGTGTTAAAACACCAAAACGAAATATAGGAAAACAAACACTCACCGTTAATATGCGAATCATTTGGGATTTATTCTGAAAACGTAATTTAATATTAGCTCAGGTATGCTTGAAAATGTTGCAGTTTATATTTGGGTCACGACAGAGCCCAATCTAGATCTGTGATTTTTAAAACCACCTTTCCTGTTTTATACTGAGATTATACTAAGTGGCCGTCTCGGGCGAAGCACTTTTTCTTTGTAACTGTAGAGTTTTGAATTCCAGATATCTCGCGTTGATCTTGTTTATAATTTAAATTAATTTTATACCGTTTTATGCGCATATCGGTGAAGATTATATTAATCACGCGTTTGCAGTACTAGGGGTATAACGAAATTCAATTTCGATTAAAAATTAATGAACAAAAATTAAAAATTGGCGACTGCGAAAACAAAGATACGCTGAATAAACATTCTCCAAACTGGCTACCATATATATAAAACTAAGTCTCATGTCTAATATATCGCTCTTTTTAGGAATACTTTTGGTTTAAACCAAGACTGTCGAGCACAACACTGGTAATGGCGATCTGATATGCCGCATGAGTATGGAGAGGTAACTTCATTCTTGAGCAGTGTAATCAAGAATATAATTTGCTATGTGGTTCACCCTTAAAGATCTAAAATAGGAAAGAAGTCACCGTTATTTATAAAAACAAATACCAGAGAAGCGTACTCAAATGCGTTTATTCCTAAAACATGACTGCATGTATTAGTAAATCTAGCAATGTTAGAAAATATCAGTGATTTACTATGTATTTTTATTATTAACTCTAGCGTTATGACAAGGAAAATAATTACATTCCATACGAGTGCAAAGCAACTTTCAGTTTTGCTGTGACAAAGTACATCAGTGCTCAACAGATCATCTGTTATGACTTATGTAACTAACCTGTGAACATTTTGTTGTGCATCATTACCAAGGCGTCAAGCTGTTCATGAGCACAGAAAATAAACAAATGAATGAATGAATGCCCTTTGTGGTCAACCTCAAAAGTGACGTGGTCAACTTCAAAAGAAACGTGTTAACATTTCCTAAATGAAATCTTATAAACATTAATACACATTAGACGAAGATACATTTCATATAGTGCACCTGTGTCAAGTACCTCTAAGCATTGCCAACGCTTTCTCGAATGCCGTCAACGTCATGAGTGCTACAAAATTACTTTGGAGTCGTTGTGAGCAAGCAGAATCAAGCTGTTTTTTCTCATCAAGACTCAAATGTATGTGTAATTTAGATTAGATATATGTTATATTTTCAATGCTTAAACAGTCCAATCGCCAGAAGCATCGTTTCTTTCACTGACAACCACATCTTGTAAAACTACTTCTCGCACATCGTGCATAATGCGAGAAACATTCTTTTTTTTTTTTTTTTGCTTGACGTAACAACAAGTTTAGAGTGCTTTTCAATGAGCTTGTATGAAGTGCGTTACATTAAAACTCAGTATTGATCTATGACCCTTCAAATTCAAACAGAAATCCAAGATTCTCTACACGTGGGTATTTTGCGGTTGAACAGCCAAGTGCGCGAAACATTGACATGTGCTTTTGCCCTTTAAACGTCTTTACTTCCATAGTTGTAACATAAAAGAGTTAGAAAGGAAGGACCAAGCACAACACAATACATTACCTTTATTTTTATATCAACTAATAAAAAGTGAGGCCGAAAAAAGAACTGAAAGCAGCTTGACGGCTGTCCGGCACAATACAGTGGCACACCAAAAAGACCTAGAGAAAACAAAATGTGGCAGAAAAACTGCAGAAATAATTTAGGTTGCTTTAAACAACCTACATCAAAGACAAAATGTTTTCAGCGAAGATAATTTTTGGTGGACAACTGCTTGCGCGAAAGCCCATGCTCTAATTAAAGGTTCTAAGGCTTCCATTCTTCGCTCGAGGCAGCGCAAAAAGAAGATTGTTTCTGCGTCCATTTGCCTACAAACATTTTAATCTGAATATAATTATTTCCGTGTGCCTAGATTAACATCTGCAGTTTACTCCGAATATTGCATCTTCATTTTAATGTAACCAAGAACCCGTCATAAGGAAAGCTCACGTAAACCTCCATGTAACGTAATTTATCATTTTAATACACGTTATTTTAGAGGGAACTGAAAAATATTCAAAATAACGGAAAATATAACGAACGCATGTTGTATGCATTGACTACGCTGCTTTGCTTTTGGACAGAAAAGTTATAGGCAACCTGGGAATTCAAAGCGTTGGACCAGGTCGCCCACGTGCCAAATCTCTCATAATTACTTTCATCGCGAGGGGGCCAATTGCAATTGGCCACGCGAGCGGCTCTCGGCCGCTAATAATGGACATTCGAAGCGTATGAGGCTCTTTGTATCGCGAAGCGGGCGATAACGGTCAATACATGACTACGTATTGTAGAACCAGTGCGTGGTGTTACTCTCCGCGACGTGTATCAGTGTAAAAATCCCTTACAGCTACCCGTCTTGGAGAATGACACAACGTACATACTGGTTCCACAACACGTATTCATTTATTGACCGTGATCGCCCGCGTTGCGATCCCTAGAGTCAACTGCGCATACGCTGCAGAAGGCCCTTTATCAACGGCGGAGCGCCGCTCTGGTGGCTAATTGCACTTGGCCGCGTCGCGGTGGAAATGTCTGAGGTCGATTTGTTATGCCGGCCACCTGGTCCAAGGCTTTGGATCCCCAGGACGCCCACAAGGTATCACTTGCATCATTACCGAATTCCGACAAACTAAAATAGAATACTACTATAAAAATAAAAACGTACAAATATGCGCAAAAACTGCTTGTACTCTTTTTACGGCGCAGCTCTTAGGCGCCCAATTCTGGGTTGAGTGGCTTCGGCGTCGGTGTCGGTGTCGGCATCGGCGAGGGCGTAACCGCGCGCGTTTCACTATGGGACGTCAGAGTTTCCCCGCTAAATTTAGCGGGAAACTCAATTGGTGTTGAGGTCACGCGGCGTCAATTTCACCGCAAACTTTACCAGGTAAGCTTAACCCGCTACATTTAGCGGGACAAGATTGGCTAAATTTTCCGCTCAATATAGCGGGAAATTTTTCGCTAAATTTCAAGCCAAGTTTAACCGGATATTTAGCGAAAATTTCCCGCTAAATCGGAGGGAAGGAGGAGAGGGAACGGAGTGGGTGGAGAGGCATACCCTCCCCTCCGTATCCTCCCTTCCTCCTCAAGAGCTGCGCTCTAATGTTGCATTACAGAGAATTCTAAACGTCTTTCATTTTTTTCGTTAATGATTTTCATGGTATATATTGGGCAAAACTCACAACTGTCAGACATCATATTTACATAAGAAAAACGGAATCGAACTACCTAAGATCAACACACTGGAAAATCATAATGACGGACAACATTATTTTTTTCTTTACTCCAAGAAAGATGCAGTGACTTGTTCAATTTAATATTCGTACTCTTTAAGCGATGATGGAGTGTTCGTTTGTATAGAACATATAGTTTACGTTTTTAGAACTTGCAGCATCCAATTTCTTTATCTTCCTGACATATATATAAAGTGTCTCAACCAAAACGCAACATTTACATTTAATCTCCCGGTAAAACTCATAATTTATCTAATAGTGCTGATATTTTTACGGTTGGGCATTTGGTTCATTAACCTACCGATTAATCAAGTAATGCTTTAATCGCAATTAATTTTTTTAACCGGTTAATCGGTAAACTTTTGACGAACCAAAAGGAAGTAAAAATTAAACGGGTTCGCCACAGACGTGGACGAGTACACCTGTATAAATAGCCAACTTAAGATGAAATTTTGACGTGTATTAAACTGTAGGGGTAAGATATATAACTCCAAACAACTGGAGAACGTTACGCGTTGCTCGGCCACTTCAACGCCGCAAAAGTGTCCGTTTAGCGCAGCAGAGTCTATTGTGAAAAATCCGAGGAAGTCGCTCATGCTGGAGAATATCATCGAATATCTTTGCCTCATGCAACTGAAGTAATATTCTGTGAGTCTGAGTGTCTTTGAACCTGTCCCAACTGCACATCGAGGTTGATTCATATTCGCAATTGTATAGTGCGTCGTTTATCAAATTATAAAAAATGCAAAAAAAAAATTAACTTTATCTTTTAGAGGTTAGAGTTAGGTTTTAGAGGTTAGGTTAAGCTTTTTAATGAAAGCGCAGCTCTAATTTTTTTTTATTTCCGTAAGAGACAGTTACAACGAATTATTGTGGAACATAAAACCCACAAACGTCACCCACGTGACTACTTGCAGACACTCTGTCGGTGCTAGAATAATTACTTGGCCATGTCATCTCATGCAATGGTGACCAGAATTTGTCACCAAGATCATAAGATTTCACACCCTGCGACTTTTATACTCGAGAGCGTCAAGGAGCTCGTGTCGCAGAAAAGCCGGCTCCGGTGGCGTTGCGACCGGAAAATCCATGATTGGTCGATAGGGCTATGACATCACAGCCACAAGACCTCGCGCGGCAATTCCAAACAACCCACAACGCTCACGTGAAAAGAGACGTCGCGCGTCGAATGAAAGTAATAAAAAGTCATGACATGTAATGCCAATGAAAGGTCGCCACATTATAATGCAATTGAATGCAAAGGTGCAATCGAGCTGGACAAGAATGACGAAAATAATTCCTGGAGAAGGGGAACAAGAGGGACAAACGACTAACACAAATCTCCAAACACAGCAAGGTGACTGGTGCGCGACCGAAACAATCCGCCTGGTCCGGGTTTGAAGATTTGTGTTTTCCCTTTGTCCCTCTTGTTCCTCTTCTCCAGGGACTATTTTCGTCATTCTTGTCCAGCTCGCTTGCACCTTTTCATTTAATTGCATTATAATGTGGTGATCTTTATTTCGCAATACATGTCATGATTTCTTATTACTTTCATTCGACGCGTGACGTCACGATTCACTTGAACGTTGTGGGTTGTTTGTTTTATTCCTCGGTGGCTTAAAAAGCCAACGGAATGAAGTTTCTCCACGTCTCAACACAAACTTTTATTCAGGCAAGGAAGAAATACGCCCGTAGCTGATGCCGCATAGCCTCAACACTGCTCTGCGCGTACAGCGTTTTCCGTCAAAATGGCGCTCGTCTCCTCTTTGCTCCCTACTTCCTCTCTCGCTCTTTCGGCGCTCTCCTCCATTTCCTTCACTTTTCTCCTCCCCGTCCCCTTCGTCGCCACACCGACTGGCCAGACTCTCCCAATATACGTCTCTGGTTCTTTCCTGTTGGCACCTCTCCCTCTCAAAGCGCTTCCCTAACGCTCTTATCAAGCCGTCGGAGCGCGAAGCGGCACAGGCATCACGTGGTACGTGGACGTGGGGATCACGTGGTTTTGTTGAAGATGGCAGTGGCAGTGGTGTGCGGCAAGACGGCGATGAAATCTGGCTCTACAAAAGTGCTTGTGTGTGCTGGATGGTGCGAGAGTTGCAACGGACGGGACGACAATCGTTTGCGACATTCACGTGAAAACTCCGCGTGAAAAGAATTCCGAGTTTCTGGATTTTACGAGGTAGTTCGTCTCACGGTGGTGAACCCGCTATCAAGCTTCCAACCGACGAAGCAAGAGCTCGCAGTAGCAGAACTCGCAGCAGCTTCACCGGATTTTGTGGACTTTATTTAGGAATTGTCGGGTTTGGTAAAAGTGCGTTCAACGATTTGGGGTTTTCAAATTAAAGGAGGGCCGGCCATAATTCCCTCCGATTTCTCTCACATGCTGATAAGTGTTATGTCCTCTGGTGTGGGTGATGCTTGCAGAATATTTCACTAAGAGCAAAATGCGCTTTATTTACCATTAGTAATTTTCTTGCCCTGCCATGTGCATTGCTGATATCGTATCCCATGAAAGCCATCGCATTGCGTTCACTGTCGAAAAAGCGATGAGTTGACAACTATTTCGAAATATTGGCGTTCGTTCCCTTCTGCAAAAACCAATGCGCATACGCTGCTTCTTTTTTTATTTTTTGTTTTTGACACGGAAGGCTATTACGCAGAACGGTTTAGCTTTCCAGAGCCGTCATTTCATCATTTTGCGAGCAGTAAATATTGATCAACCATTCATCGTACGCTATAAAATTCTGTTTGTATCTATCACCAATGCTGAGAAGGTGTACTTCCGTAACTGATACGAAAATGTCGGAGCTTTCTGAGCCCAGTAATTGAGATCGGCTGAAAAGGACGCGGAGAAGTTCGGCCGGTGTAGAGGAAGCGCTCTATTCAATTAAGATCAGAGGAGAGAGGCGACCCCCGTACTCGCCATTAGTGTGAAACGGAGTACAACATGCTAGAATCTTGAGATGAGGTGCTTGCAGGGAAATGGACGTCAAACCTCACGCAGTTCACCTGCGTTAGTTTATCGAGCTAATAAATAAAATTAAGCCACAAATAAACAACGTCCTTTTAATATTATTGATTTAATGCAGGTTAGAATTGTGGACACGTCGCAGCTGTAATTGAAGGCTATTAGGTACACAATAGAGCTAACCACGTGACTTAATTTGCTTTTACTTCTCGGCAAATTTATTGAGGTGCAACCTTTGTGAACCCATTTAGTTGTCGTTAAAATCGCCAGGTTATTGTTAAAAATATATTGAAGAAATAGGCACGAATGAAAGTTTAAACGTCTTATTCTTTACGGAAATAGTACAAAATATTTGCTTTCCATTGTCCAGCCTCTGAGCAGTGCCCGGATGTCTTTTTTTTTAACTGCGCCTGCAAGTCATTAGTGTGTTCCTCGTCTATGAATGAGAGGATGTGCGTCCTACATAGATCTTTCTAAGAGCAAAATCACTCCTAATCAACGGCTCTAGAACAGTACATATTGAAACGATATCTAAAACACCGATACAAAATATTTCAGCAGCCTGATAAGTTAACCCTCTGCACCCTGCTAACAAAAGCAATGCCCATAGTTTTTGAATACAGAATGTCTTATATTTCGGGCAAATAATCATGTCCGGTAAGGTGCCATGCAAGAGAAGTCGACAGGCCGACTGCTAGCCGAACGCCATGTCACTTCCGTCTGGGATACAACGTCGCTCTGCTCCGTGAACCCCTGAAGAAAGGGCGCCACACCGCAAAGCAACAGCCCAATAAAAAATAAAAAAATTAAAAAAAGAGGAACGTTAACTTTGTACGAGTGGTTTCAGGTATAATTTTAGGGTTTCGTTTTTTTTTGCTCCGTGCTGGCGCCAGGGCTCTGCTCGGCGCTGCCTCGTTCCGGTTGTCGTTTTTGTTGTCCGCACGATTCGTGTACCGCGTCTCGCACTCCAACAGGCTCTGAGAAAGTCGCATTTAAGCTGCAACCGCGGAAGATGAAACCAACAAGTAAGACACATTCATGGTGCGCTCACGCGCTTACCTTGCGCGACAGAGGCCCGCTTCGCCCAATCCAGTCTTCACATGTCCACAAGTTTTCTCCACACTAACACATCACATTCTGTATTACCACTGCATTCGTCACGCTAGTACGGCAAAGGGGCGATGTTTTCCTAATATAGTGTACACTCTAAGAAGTGCCTGCGCGTCTACTTACTCGCAAAACACTCGAAGAGCCAATCTCTGCGATCTAGGAAACCAGCTCAGCGAATGATGGGGCGGAACCTCTATTTAGACCTAAAATGAAGTCTGCGTTGTGGCATTACGCAATGCAAAGCGTCATGCTTGCATTGCGCAATGCCACAGCGCAGACTTCATTTTGATATCTAAAGAGATGTTCCGCCTCCTCATTCGCTGAGCTGATTTCGTAGATCCCAGAGATTGGCTCTTCGAGTGTTTTGCGGGTAAGCAGACGCGCAGGCATTTTTTTAGAGAGTAGTCACTTACGCTCGACCAAGCGCACCCATATTGCCTTCGAAACGATGGGATTTTTCCCAAAGTGCATGACATGCGGTTATCCCAGTAGCACCGAAGCGACAGAGCCTCGTTTTAAAGAACCACAACCGCCACCGTTGAAGCGGGAAGCGTACATCGGCCGACGAGCGTCATTGATTGCGCTTTTACTCTACCGAGATAAATACGGCACATGCTACTTATAAAGGTGTAGAATCAGCGTAAATGCAGCTGACGTCCTAGCTGTTGGACTGCCAATTAAACCCAAATTTATTGTGTCTTATTTTTTTTTTTTTTTTTTAGACGGCTGGAAGTTTGTCAGCTTCAATGGGCGTTTGATGTATCTGCAGGACATTAAAAAAAATTCCGTCAGTACAGTAAATCCGACAGCCTGAGGTCCTCAACGTGAGTTAAGCGCTAGTGATACATGACCGCACGCTGGTACGATATTCACCCAGATCTAAACGGGCAGGGGCGGAAATGAAAACCAGGATTCTTTGTTTTCTGCATCGCAAGAACTCTACTTGCTCCAAGCATGTGGGGCTGTAACACACTGGGGTATCGATCCGCCCTTCAGTTGAGAGGACGTATGGTAAGGTTGGAGTCACCGTATATTTCTGGTGTTTCACAACTTTATCTCGGCAGCGTACTAAAAATAGTGTACACTGTCCTAACGTCCTTCCAAGGCGTACACGCGACAAGTATTGTTTATTTATTGCTTTCGTGCGTTTGCATGTTCATCGAACTGGCAGCTGACCTAGTTGTGGCAGGAGTACCACAACGTTTGTTCTTATCCGATGTCTTAGTTTCTTCTGCTTTATCTGGCGTACTATGGTGGTCAACAAGATTAGTAAAGCAAAAATGTCCAGCCATGAGCAGTATTCTTCTTAAATATTGCCAGATGAGTTTTAATTTTAATATATGTAATATCGGTTGCCAGAATCAAATAACTAAACCCACAAACACTAATGTAGAAGAACATCGTAATTGGATGCTTATGTAAACTAATAACTATAACCAGGCTTCTGCGTTTTCAATATATGGCGACAAAAACCCGAAAATTAACCGCCCATTTGGTTTAATCATAATTGGGGAAAACAGGAAAAAACCCGAATCGGTCTTTCAATAACAAATCCCAACCTCTAAGGGAAGAAAATAGTTTGTCTACAGTTTTATTTTGTCTTGGCGTAAGACACAGCCCCCAAAGAACTCTGCGCGAGGCTTCTTCTTGCTTTGGAACCACATTTATATTATTAACTTTTTCTTGTCGGTACGGAGTCGTTTTTCAAGTATTCGGGTGAGCCGTACGTTTCCTCGAAGTTGGAGAATCCCATCCCCGTGTCCTGATTTTTTCAAGTTAAGACTCAACGTATGTACATCCATCTGTTTGCCAAAAAACATTTTTGGATTTGGAGAAAAATAAACCCCCAAATCAAGAAACCCTAAGTATACAACTTAGGGTGCTGATGTTTTTGTTTTACTTTTTTTTATTGCCAGAGAGTAATTATATTGCGTTAAGCGCATAGGACCTGTTGAAATAGCTTAAGAGCACTAGAGAAAGGAGAATGCATCGTGAAGCCCTTAGATCTATATATATGTGACTTTCCGGTGTGACCGAGAAGTAAGGCGAGCGAACAACTCAAGTAAGAAATGCGATATTTCAGGCTGGTGTTACATAACTTGCTAAGAACAATTACCTGAGTGTCAATGAGTTCAGAAAACGTTTTATAGGGAAGTATTTAAATGATGGAAGACATAGTTATGTGCATCCGCTTCCATGAATTGTTAGGAATAAACTTGTACCTAATTTCGATTTGAATTCGGCCAACAGAAGAAGATGCAAAAACCATTACAGCAAAAAAACAAAACAAAAAATAATTGTTTTTAGTTTGTTTTAAGTCAGCGTATTTTAGGGAAATGTACAACTTACCTTCATCTCGTGTTAGACATTGTGTTACGACGTATTTTTCCGTGCGATTTATTGTGTGTGTGTGTTTTTTTTTTCATTTCACAGATGACTGTTTTGTTACTAGCAGTTAACGCCCTCCGCAATTACGGCGTCTAATTTCAGAAAATGGGGATTCAACAGGCAGAAATATTTTTTTTTGTCTCGTAAAAAGACTTACGCGCCCGCTCTCTTTTATCCACTAAACTCGGATACGTCCACAAGACAACTTACAAAAAATAACCGCTAACCGTGTGCTATTTGTACCTAATTGAACTCAAGTCCGTTTTAGTGTAGACAAGTCTGTGCACGCCGAAGGGTTCAGCTTGTTGGTTGGCCGTTTTCTGAATAATAATTTGCATGCATTTGCCTGATCCGCTCCCGAATAAGCTGTCGCTAATTGAAAAAAAAAAAAACCTAATATGATATAAATGCTTAATTTTACACACTCGGCGCCCAAATGTATGTTCTCACACTACGCTAGAACGCCCGACCAAAAAGTGTTCTATTTGACAGTAGAACATGAAGTAAGGACGAACCGGTTGGTTCGCGAGATTGTCAGTGACTGCCAGGTTGCAAATCTTTTAAATACGCAAAAGTTGAGCACTCGCCAAACTTGCTCCTTTAGCAGTAGCAGCAGTCGCCGAAACAGTCCGCCTCTTTATCCAAACTACTTCGCGATGCGCGCGCGGTTCCTCGAATCCGCGAGGGCACAACTCGTGAGGCACCGGGTCTGATGACCGAACGAGCACGTTGCCAACAACAGGTACGCCGTCGAAAAGCCAGCCCGTGTTTGTACCCATGTGCCGGTGAGCGATCCGGAGGAAGCGACCTCTCTCATTCCCCCCCCCCGCCTTCCCTTTCTCCAGGTCCGAGCGCCCGTGGCTCCCTCTGTGCGCCCCGGAGGAAAACTCCCCGGCAAACTCCGCGGGTACTCGTTTCGAGCGGCCGACGTGCCGAGAGGGCGAGGGCCGGAGTCCCCTCCCCTTCGCCCACGTTTCCACCGACCGTGAGAGCGCAGAACCCCCTAGCACACAGCACTCTCGACGCGCGGACCGTGGCTGGCATGCCCCGCGCCCGGACCGGAGTTTGCCCAACATGGGACACGAGCTCCAGGACAACTTCGTCTGGCCGACGTGCGTCAACGTCACCTGTCTCTCCGTCAACGCGAGCAACGGATCGGCCGAGAACGCCACCGAGGCCCCCTCGGCCCCGACGCTCACGACGGGCGCCCTGGTACGCGTGGTGGTGCTCCTGGTGATCGCGACCCTGTCGCTTGTGGGCAACTCGGCCACTCTCGTGTCAATCTGGCACATGAGCCGTGCGGCGCGCTCGTCCCTTTACCTGCTCTTAGCGCACCTGTCCGTGGCCGACCTACTCGTGACGGCCTGGTGCGTGCTGGCCGAGGCCGCCTGGACGGCCACAGTGCAGTGGCTCGGCGGAGACCTTCTCTGCAAGCTGTTCAAGTACATGCAGATGTTTTCGCTCTACCTGTCCACGTTCATCCTTGTGGTGATTGGTTACGATCAGCTTCTCGCGCTGAGATACCCCATGGAGCGCGCAAGGAATCGCAAGTGCACAAAGAGACTCATCCTGGTGGTGTGGGTGCTAAGCGCGCTGCTGAGTCTGCCACAGGTGAGTCGATGCTACGATTGCTGACAAGGAGCAGGGTTTACGAGAACCGACACATCGCGCGTCTTCTCACTGCTCTTTTTGTTTGTGCTTTGTCATGCCATTCATTGAAAGATTGACAGCCTCGATTGTTATACGGTTGTTCCCTGTCAAAGCGACGTTGTTGTTATGTCAGCCGACGACAGCGTTGTCGTTGGCACTCAAGGACAAGCGCGTTCGGGATGTGTTTATGAAGCTGGCGCTGTCAATCGAAAGACGCGGCCGGGGTCAGCTGTTTAGGTTTTTTTCTCTAGAATTTGCAACCGTTTTCGGACTGTCTCTTCTTGGTATATCTTCCCACGCCTACCCTGAAAACCCAGGGCCAAAAAGCAGGGGCCCACTAAACATAAAATTGTGATGATGGTAAATGTCTAAACTTGCCAATCGCCGTCGTCGCTCGTCGCGTATATTGTCGCATGTTACGATCACGTAGCGATCGATTGATTAATCGCTGTAATTTTGGACATTGTAGAAATGTGTCGTAAGTATTGCCGTCGTTTACTCCCTCAAAACCACTTCGATATCATCTGTGTATTATGCCGGACGCCTCTAAGCATAGTTTCTTACTTTGAGCATCCTGATTGGGTCTTTACTCAAAAAAGAGTTATCAGTTCTTATGTAATTTGTTATACGCTATTGACTACTGGGTTAGCGTATTCAATTAATAGTTTAGTGCGTGGCTAAATTGCTGAAAGACATATAGTCAAGAGAGTTTTGTTAGTTATTGCATGCCATTACCTACAAAAAGTTATATATCCATGTATGTCATTTTAGAACAATTGTACAATAATTGAATGAAACACCTCAATTTTCTTCCAGTGCCACATACTCAGACATAAGAGACTCAGAACATATATTGATTTGTTTTAATCTTTTTACCACATAATGTAGAGGTTGCGTTGACTTATTACTGAGAGTACACCTAAAAAAAAAAAAAAACATGATGTTTCGCTACAATAATGTAAATGTTTTAACCAAATTAAGGGTTTTTAATGTACATGTTTACATAAAGCAAATCTAGTGTTCGTTTTTTTATTTTTTTTTTATTTTTGCAACGGAAGCATAAACATATATTTAATAACGTTTGCGTTAAACGCTGCCTCACAAAAAAAAAAAAAAAGAATTTGACTTTTAACCAGCCGATGGTTGTTAAAACTAGAGTTTCGCTGACGAAAGAAAACAACAGAAAACATGAGTTTCACTAGCCAACGCATGACTTTTTTTATGCTTTTCATGCCTTGTGCTATTCCAAAATTAATTTTCTAGGTTCACTGGAACCCTAAGTAAGTTATGATCACTATGCTTCAGCTTATTACGGAGAAACATCAATAAACCTATGCTCGCAGACACACGTACGTACACAAACGCGCGGTCGCGCACACATACATACATACATAATACGCACATACACACATACATACGTATATACATACAGACATGCCTACAGACATGCTCATGGAAATCTCCACTTCTACGTGGTCTATTTGTTTGAGTAGGCTGGTTTCCTTAAATGCGTGATTTCGCACGAACAACGCCTACGAACAGCGATTTATAAATAGCTGAGTTTTCAGATCTAGAACAGCGCAAGTATGAATCGAGCCAGTGCCTTTCCAGAATTTAATGATATGTTTTGCATGTTGAAACCGTTTAGTGACATAAAAAAGCGTAATCGGCTTTTCCTTGTCTTTTCTCTTTCCTTTTTAGGTTCTCATAGAACATAATTCTCTTGGGTTAAGTCATCAGCGCTTTACCAGAAGAGCGTTAGCACTGCTATTTCGGCTTTGTTGTCCTTTTTACGCCCAACTAACTCAAAACCTCTTTTTCTTTGGGAAAGGGGTGGGAGGAAGTGAAGGGTATTTGCAATGCTTCTTTTACAAAGCAAGGTGCGCACTCTTGAAAACAAAATAGGCGCACACTATAGTTATTATTATAATGCAAATAAATGCAAATGCAGTGCAAATTATTACTTCGAGTGCATACTTTCCATTTACCATTGAAACCCCGAAGACCCTTGCATCATACAGGTCTCGTTACATCTGTGGACACGTGCATTTGACAGATGAAAGAGGCAAGCTTTTACTATTCGAACGGTTCACAGTGCATAAACGATGTCTTTTGGGCGGTGTGCGTCGACCGCAGTTCCGATTTGTAAAGGCCGAAAATCTTTCCTCAAATTTGAAAACTTACCTTTTTCTGCCAAATTATTCACCTTCTCACTTTAGTACATCCAGGAACCTGTCCATTGTTTTCCAACGTCCATTTTAAGTAAATTTGGGCTGTAGCTTCCACTTTTTAATTAAATTCTACGTTATTTTCAAGAAGTAATGTCTTAAACGCATTCTTCAAACAAGGGAAATGAACATTGAGCAGCTTCAACTTTTCATACTGTCGCATGTAGTACAAGTGCAATAATCCCTTCGAATACTTTTATCGCTACTGGATAAAAAAATATACTATTACGCTTTTTTACAACAAATGAGGATATTTTCGCATACACAAGGGTATATAATAAGCGTTTTTCACCTTTTTGAAAGATGCCCTAGGTGAGTGCACCCATTTCTTGAGTGACTAGCGATTAAAGCTGTTTCTCATCGAAGCTCTCGAGGCAGTAAACACTTTCATCACGCCTGATTGCCACAAAAAACATTGCTTTCGGAAGCTAACACAGAACGCGAGTCTGCGATATTTGTGTCGTCATTAAATATGCTTTGCGAGGAACGCCACGAAATAAAGTATTTCTCAACTCGCCTTGAAAGCTCGCTCAGATGACGACAGAAACCATGTCCGCCCGATTTGACCTCCTAAATATATGCATGATGCTCGTTGCTTGTCTTACATCACTGACGCTTGGGTGAGCGCTCGTTTTTGATCCAAAAATACCCACCTTTCATATAAGGCAAGTCCGTTTTCCTACATGCACTTCCCTTTTATTTTTATCCAAAATCCTGCAAAACAAAAATGTTAATATATCTGAATTGACACCCGTGCGTTTCTTGCGAGTTTTCATCTCTGAAAGTCAGCCTAGAGCATATTAGACTGCACCGCTATTTCACTGAAAAGGCTATACCGACAACGATGTTCCAGTCGCACTTCGACAAGCACGAGCGCTCGGAAGTTTGCTAGAATGGGACCGCAAATTTGTAGTATGTTTTAAAAAGATGCAGATTAACCCCCTACTATAAAACCTCGTCACCACTTCCATCGCATTTGTTCGATCTTAGTAGGCATATATTGCCAATGCGAACACTCAAATATTACCAATGCGCACAAACGCGACTAAAATATTCCCATTGCGAAAAGCAAAAAAAATTGCAAACAGGGCTTTTTTCTTTGTTTGCACTGCCAGCGGATGTATGGCGTTGAAAATGAAAACAAGGCTTTTTGGGAGAAGATCACCTGTACTTCTAAACCTAAGGCAGACAACAGAATCTCGCGCTTCTCCCATATCAACTTCGCTTTCGCAGGTGGATGAATGCGCTCCTTCCTGTTTAGAGGACGGCGAGCCTTGCGTCGTCGGCCTTCCATGAACATTGCGAGGTGCATTGCGACTGGCTGCGTTTCCCATCTCGTGACGTTTGTTCAAGCAGAATGTTTCTTGAAGTCTCAGAGTAGCCCGCGACGTCTTCATTGTTAGGAGATTTAGCTTATTTTAGAGAAGCGCGTCTCTTAGGACTAGAGTGAAACGGCAGTTGAAATTTCTAAGTTTAAAGGAGAATAAGTTTTAAGATATCCTGCCAGCCTCCAGTTTCATCCAGTTTCGTTTCAAATTGCTGTTGTTCAAAATACGTGCATTCTAGATACATGGCAGTAATTATTCGTTGATAGCGCATTTTCCCTTCACAATAATCTTGAATATGTATGCAGATGTCTTTAATGTTCCTATTTCTGACTTTTCTACACGCTACGGTTCACATTTACCGCACACCTTGTTCAACAGAAAATAAATGTATGATCAAGATATTGCTCATATCCCGTAGCCCATGTGCTGCGGTGTTCTCTTATAAAGTTTTAATTTAAATTACTTTAGAACTTTAGTTATTTATTTAACTAAGACTGTAGTAAAGTGTGAACAGGGTTTACGCTTCTATACTTTGTTCCACATATGTCCGCCTACGGCCAGCCCTGTGATCAGATGGAGCCCATCTAGCATCGCAAAATGTGCTGCGTCACCGCCCTCGTCGCGTTTGTGTTTACTAACACCGGTTAACCCAATAACGCACAGAAATCAGTGGTCGAAATGGCTGCGAAGATTGTCGTTGAAATGCGACAGCATTTTGGCCCGCATTGTATTCAGTGAACGCGTCTTTAAAGCAAGAAATGTATTTTAGGGCAACCATAATCATAAATTTTTGTCTGTCCGTCCGTCCGTTCAGCGCACTTCGTGCTAAATTTAGCGTGCAAATTGACGTGGTGTGACATCGGGGTATCGCATGCCACCAGGAGCTCACACTTTAACTTGGAATTCCCCGCTAAATTTAGCGTGGAAATTGAAGTCATGTGGCTTGATTTTTAATGCTGTCGGGTCACGTGACGCAATGACGTCATGATTTTAAGTCTTGGTATCACGTGATATCATGACATCACTTCACAAATGCCACATGACGGTCATTTTTACGCTACATTTCGCTGGGAAATGATTAAACGATCTGCTCTTCACTCCCCGAAGTGAAAATCTGCTTAACAAATTTAAACGGTGGATCTTTCAATAGAGAATTTAATGATTTCAAGGCTATCATGTTAAAGGTTGGACAAAGTTTTTGTAAAGTTGCTTAGGAACTGCCGTCGAAATTCTAGGAATATTTTTCTTTGACGTCAATGAAGTCCCATCAAATTTAAAACAAATTCACATAATATTCTGATCTTACTTGCTTCTTCTCGCGTACGGTCCTCTTGTGACCTACCAATATTTTTAGTTGTGGCATTAGGCTATCTCTGTGTGCAGATTCAGGCAAGAAGCGGTGAATGCTGCGAAGTACTTTATTGGTAGGCAGTCATGATGTTTCTCTGGCTGTGCGCATCGTGGGTTTCACTTTTTGCAGCCTTTCTGATAACGTTACAGCTTGTGACGTCAGTGGCAACAGCGGTGGCCTTGCAGCTTCGGCAGCATGACTACTCACATTTTATACATCAGGCACGACTCGTAGTCAGTAAATCTCGGTTTGTCAAAATAGGGTTTCCCTCGCATCTTTTAAATGTGCTTCCCTGTAATTTTTATTAGCTTCATTAAAGCGAATGCGCGTTCAACGGCTTTTTGAAAGGTGAAGTTTTGTCTTCAGCAATAAGTAGCGCTGTGTGTCAGCGCGGAATTAACCACAGACAAACCTGTCTCAGTAATTCATCCAAAATGGTGCCGAATTGGCAGGTCACAGCAAGTTTTTGCAGTTCTGCTACATATTGTGCGATGCTTTCATGTTCCAACTGCATTCGTCTGTGAAATTCAGCTCGGTCTCCTATCACTGACACTCTTAGAGGCCGGTGGTTGTGCAGCAATTCTGTCAGTTGTTCGAGCGTTGGGTCTAATGGCTTAGCTGGCGCAACCAATGACTTCAGTGCACTCCAAAAAAGGTCTGTGCGTCTACTTTCACGCACAACACTCCGAGAACCAATCAGCACAACTTACGGAGGCAGCTCAGCGAATGACGATGCCGAAACATCTGTTTAGACCAAAAAAACGCACACTGAGTTGTGACATTAAGCAATGCAAGCGTGACGTTTTGCATTGCTTAATGTAACAACTCAGGCGGCGTTTTTTGGTCTAAACATATGTATCGTCATCGTCAATCGCTGAGCTGCCTCTGTAAGTTGCGCTGATTGGCTCTCCGAGTGTTGTGCGTGAAAGTACACGCACATACTTTTTTAGAGTGTAGGCCATAGGACTTGTGCCCTATCTTGTTCAAGAATGCAGATACCTTAAGCTCGTCCTTGATATTGTTCCTAAAAAATAGTTCAACCTCTCTTAGTGCGAGAGCCAGCCACTTACAGCTTCGTAGGAAGCTTCTAATTGAGGGATATGATTATAGGCTGCTACGTGAGAAGCTTTTATGCCATGTGTCAGTCATCAAGTTCTGTCCGGGGGTGCTACACTGCGTACATGGTCGGAGCATCGTTGCTTCTTTTCTGGGTCTTGCTTCTGCTTCGTCATCCTCGTCGCCAGATGCGGTGTCCGTGTGCAGTATAAGCAAGAAGTGGCGAGTCTCTTTGATGACGTCATAGCTTGTGACGTCAGTGGCAACAGCGGTGGCCTATAGCACATTATTAAAATCAAAATGATTCTCACTTTATGTGTATAAAGCTAAAACTCGAAGCTACCCGCATGCGCTACTTGCATGCTGTGTGGTGTTGGGTGGCGAAAGAAAGGTAATCCTATTTAATAACCACCACTTCACAACTTTCTCTCCTCCTTGGGGTATCAATAAAGAAGAAAAAGTGTCCTTTGCGCAGTGCTTGAGCGTGGTGCACAAATTCTTGGTGTCATCAGTTCGATTGCCCCTGGGGGACATCCGGAATGGTTAAGTCTCTTCTCAATTTATCTCCTTATCATTTTTTCGCTCATGCGCATCATTAGTTAACGACAGAAGGATGGGCATACACGTGGGGTTCGCTCATAAATTATTTAAAATAAAGCTCAGTATCACGGGGAATTCACTATCTGTGATCGGCTTAGCTTGGGATAGCGAACGCAGAAATACGACGAGCGCCGCGACAATCCACTTTTGGTGCGTATAGAGCAGACTGTCGAATAGAAGGAGGCAAATGTACTCACCGCTTTGCTTTCGTTTAGTGTCGTCACAACCCGTAAGATGGTTAGTAGCAGAAGCAGGCAGAACGCCTGTACTGTCCCATCTCTGTCAGTTGACTGGAGAGGAAAACAAGAGTAGAAAGAAGCAACTTTTGTTGGGTCTGAGTCTTTGCTAAAAATGGTGTGACAGGAAGACATGAGATATCTTGCTTAAGTCACCAGTTATTCGCCCTTTGCAGTGCTTTTTCTGCTTGTGCAGGCTCGACTTTGTGGGTACGCCAGAACACGATTAAGTAAAAAAATTCCTTGTTAGAGGTGTTATATTGCCTTTGATCAGAAAATTACCGGACAGTTGTCGCGAGTCGCGAGCTCTTGGTTTAGTCGGTTTTATTCCGCAACGACAGGTTCCCGGTTCTCGTTACAAAACACGTGCTTGCAACTCTCATATCCTGCTGCGCCGACCGACTTTCGGCAGACATATCACACCCCTTCTTTCTCACATTTTGTCAGCATATCTCTCTCTTGTGGTCCACTTTCACGGAATTCATTTCTGTTTATTTGTAAAGTAATAAATTCCTATGCTTTGTCCTTGCGTGAAGGTATGCGGAATGTTTACATTGTTTCGTGTGTGTGTGTGTTTGCGTGTGTGTTTGTGTGTGTGTGTGTTTGTGTGAGTGTGTGTGTGTGTGTGTATATTTCAGCCGATCCAATGCAGAACATACCTTATTACCATGCATCATTTCCGCAGAACTGTTGAAGATTGGCATGTGTACTGTTGTGGGGTGCTTTAATTGGAAACGCCACAGCACGCTAGAGAGCTTGTTTTCTCATCTGCATAATTAAAGTAGGCTTAACTTCTTGCACCATCCGCTCAGCCTGTCCGTTTGTTTCCTGGTGGTAGAAAACAGTAGTGAATTACACGAAGTTATCCTTTCGATAGAATGTCTTACTTTGACCTGAAATTAAAGCAGCTTTGTTGTCGGAGAAGACCATTCCCATGCAGCATGCCAAAGAAACACTTAACGTGCTTTAAGCTTGGCAATCCTAGGGGACTTCCTCAAGCCAACGACGGTTTTGCTTCAAGACGTTAGTTAGTGCCAGAGTATTTTTTTTCTCTCGCTTCTATGGCTTTTTTTTTGGAAAGCCACGTAATTGCCAAAGTGCCAGATTTGAGCCAAGGATGCCACGTGTGAACCATAAAACCAGCTTTGAATTTTAAATCTCTGATTTGCTGGCAATGTAAGCCCGCAGTTGCCATGTGAGAGCCAAACGACCAGATGTGAAGTCAAACTCTGGCACTTGTTTGGCGATTTAGAAAAATAGATGCCAAATGACAGCCAGACTTCCAGCAGTGAAGCTTAACCTCGGCACTTGCTTGGCGAATTAGGGGCAAAGATACCCGGACCATAGCCTAAAACGTTCAAGGTCGGAACTGGCTTTGTTCCGTCGGGCTTACAAGGACCCTATATCATCAGGTAGAAAATAAACAAATGTTGACCCAAGAACGGTGCTTTCAGCACTCTAGGGGCTGCCAAAACTATTTCGTAATTAAATTATGAAGGCGCTCGACAACATGTTGTGGACCACTTAGACCTCCAGCCACTTGGTGTATGCGTTGATAATGACATGGAACACTTTCTCTTCGACCGGCCCAGCCAACTCGATGGAAATTGTAGCCGATGCAATGATGGCCGGTCCCAGTCTGCCATTGATGCCTTTAGCTTGGTTTTCTGGTGATTTTGTCATTGAGTACACTCCACCAGCCATGCTTTAGGGGCCTTGCCAATACCTGACAACAACATGCAATTTTTGGCACGAAATTTTATGGCTATGCTTTAATGCTGTTCAGAGCCGCAGAGCCAATGGTGTTAGAACACGTGATCCCCATGTCAAACATGTAATTGTATTGCTAATTCAGTGTCACTGCTCTTGTATAGCTCAAACACGTTCTCTCGGACTTTTGCAATCTAAACACCGTCGTGCACACGTGAAAGCATGACATCTTTTCAGGTCTTTTCTGGTAGCTTCTCGGCCGTAACTGGCGGTCTGGTCAATTCTTCCAGCGTGAACCCACCTCCGAAAGGGTGTCGCTCGTCGCGTCTCTTTGGTAGAGGAAGCTTTCTCAACGGTTCTGCATTTTGATTCTTTAATTCACTTATCGGTAGACCGGATTGTACTCAATCTCGTACTCTTTATGACCACCCTTAGACCCGGTTGCTAGCATTGCGCAGACGTTGAAAGATACCGGCGTTTACCGTTCACTACTTTGTCGCCAGCGTTATTTTTCCTTACGCAGTTAGGCAAATAACCAGAAAGAGTTTAGGAAGGAAGGAAGAAAGGAAGAAAACTTTATTTTCAGCAAAACGGCGCCCTTAAGAATGTGCGAGCTTCTGCCTCGGTCGGCTTTATACAACGAAGAATCATGTCCAGATCTCGTGACAAGACACGCTCTCGCAGCGCATATAGTAGGGTGCGCCAGCCGGCTGTCGGCAGACAAATCACACCATGGAGGCGAACATATTGACTTTCTTGTAATTTGACAGAGACCAATAACTATTCAGCAGGTTTCTAAACGTACGCTCTTTTAGCAAGTTCATACAACGCGCACTAGCTTTGGCGCGCGCCAATTGCAGCTTATACCGTTCCCTGTCAAAAACAAATGATCTTGCCTCTACTTACCTGCAGTAAACTCAGAGTCGAAAGACTGAAAAGCGTTTTCACCATAAAAAGGCAAGATGTGACACTATGCGCCAAGTTTTACTTATTCATCTTCTGCTCTCAAGCCTGAGATTATTGGAACCTAAACATCTTCGACAAAAATCTGTCTGGTTAAGTGTGACTGTAGTAATATAATGAAAAATAAATTTCAACTAGAGCCTTGGAAAAGTGTCCCAAAGTTTGAAAAACCTGTTTGTTTGTTTCTTCAGGAACGACTAAATCGCACGGAAAGCAGCACGGGACTGCAGCAACTCTTGTCTTCTTCTGCCAAGAGCCTTGCCATTTGTGTACACTCAGGAACTACTCCACGTGCAAAGCAAAATAAGCAAAGAACCGTCCCCGTAAAAAAGGGTTGCTCTTAACGAAGGACGAAAGCTGATGCTGCCCGTTCTTCTCTCTGAGCGATTTAGTCAGGCTTGAAGAAGAGACCAAGCATAATCCGAATGGGACTCTTTTTTTAAGGCTTCAATAGGATAATGTTTTATTACTATCTGAGTATTTAGAACAGGTTAAACAGGCTTCGTTTTGCAGAGATTTATACGCATTCTGATGTATTTTACTAAAGAGCTGACGTATGAGCATCTTTGTGTGTTTACTGACGGCTTGCTGGCTTTCTGGGTGCCGACGATTTCGCTGAGTCTATTCTTCCGCACGTGCTAGCAGAATTTCATGCAACAAAAAATATTTCGTCCACAAAACGCAAAAAAACAAACAAAAAAAACGAACACTTAGACAATTTCACGTCTACCTGATCAATGGTTATGAAATAATAACGACTCGGAGAGTATCTGAGTTTCGATGCAAATTTCCTCAAATTATTGTAATTGCCGCTCTCTAATGCAGCCTACTAATGACGCATGTCTCGAGAAAGTTTTGTGTAATCGCTTTGTAATCGGTTTATGGATCCGTTCATTGAGCACCACCTTCGCGGAAAAGAGGTTTTCATCCATCAACGACACAATTACCTTATCTCTAAAAGAAATGATAATTAAACGTACACGTCATAGGTAACGAGACTATAAAGTTTCCGTGAGTCGATCTTGTATACAGTTGCAGCAGTATTTGTTTGTCTAATAGCGTGTTTTCGATATCCGTGCTTTAAAGGGCCATGCAAGAAATTCGGTTACTATTAATGCGATGGTCGCGAGAGCAGAACTTCGTTGGCTAGCTCGAAATAATCGGTTGATCGCCTACACAGCCCACTATCTATTATACAGTCATGGATAACTTAAGAAACGTAAGGCGTGGTGAGTCCCTATCCTCTCATCATCTCTCCGCAGTCTGCTATGCTTCGGTTTACCTTAAGTCCAATCGCAGTCGTCGCTACGAGCCGATGGTACCAATCAGAAAGTCAACAGCACACCACCATGTTCGTCATGATTCTGCACGTGTTCTATCATCGCTGAACGAATCATAAATATAAAAGGGCCAGTGACGTGCGCTTTTCACGTTGCTTGAATGGTCCCATTTCCTCGTAATGTCGGCTGTGTCTGAATTTAAGCTGAAATGAAATACAATACGCATGTCTCGAGAAGGTTAGGTGGTATCGCTTTCCTATCGGTTTGTTGAACATTTATTTTTTATTACGATATCAGCTCCGAACCCTTCAAAAACAAACAATAAAAAACAATTAATCTCATTGAACGGTGATTTTAGTTTGTTCGTTAAAACCTGAGTTCGTATTCGCAAACGTGGCGCTGAATGTTTATATTTGCCTGCGTATTGAGTGCGCGTATGTTTCGTTGTTTTAAATCAAGAACAGTCTTACGCACGATAAAAAAAAAAGGTTACTGGTTCGCGGGACTCTTCTCTGCTCTCCTCGGTGAGGTGGAATAATCGATTCCTTAAACGACGACACACGACTCATCAATCAAAATGCTCTTCCCCAGTGTCATTCTTACAATATATTGCTTTACATAATACGTTCATTTCTACTTAACGTTGATCAGCTGTATTTTGTTATGTTTTAAATTCGATACATATCTCACCTATAGCTTCTTTTATGTATACGTAATTTCAAAAAGATAAATTTACTTTATTATGCAGCATGATGTTGGTGTTTTACTGTTTCTCTTGTCTAAATATCCCATGGATCCTTTTGAAGACCTATGACTTATATAATCATAAATTCTCCATCTATAATTAAGGTCAACGAAAAATTAGTAATTATAATTAATACCCGAACATCTTTCGAATGATTTAGCGCTACACGTTTACGATTACATTAGAAAAAGCAAGTAATGTTGGACGCAGTCATAACAATCAATTATGCCTGTTTGCTGCGCAATAAACAAATAATTTCATTTTAATCGAAGCATTCACATTTTTGTCAAATATGTCTAATTATCGATTAAACAAAGATCAAGTTTGTACGGTCATCAAAATTACTTGTGTGATGAGCTGAAAATAGAAAATATCTGTAGTGAAAGTTATGCTACCCACAATACTGACAGAATAAGTTAGATTATATTTCAAACTAATACCGAGGGAGCCTGAAAAGAGACAGCTGCGTTTGTAAATCTGCGCTCTACGATCGCGAAATAACAGCACGGCAGAAACACTCAATTATGAAACATCCTGATGCTATTGAAAGACAGATACTGCTTAAGGCTAGTCTAATTATCATACATACCTGTGTCGGCCAAAATAATTATATTCCAAAACACAACGAATAAATGCTTCTTGAAGCTTCTAAAGTGTACTTCATTTAGTAAATTATTTTGTGTATGTCGTCGTTTGCTTACCTGAAATCTACCTAATGTGGTTTTCATATTTAATTCCACCGGTCTAAAAATGGAAAGCTGGTTCACTAATTTCTGATTAAACCTCGAAAGAGTACTAGCATGTAACGTACAGAGAAAAAAATGTTTGTTACGCGCATTCAAAGTTAAAGACGTATAAAAATGTAGTCAGCCCCGCGTGAACAAATGTCATCTAACTCATATTTGTAGGCATGATCCGACGTCTTCGAAAAATTACAACACAATAAACTGTGTTAAATTGAGATGCTGAGCATTGCGAAAACACGAATCTGGAACGCAGTTGATATCGCCTGACAGAAATGCGCAGTCACAAATATATTCTGAATTTCTGTATTTCGAAAACATTTAATGGCATCTGCTTAAAGTGATTAATGTCACAGGAGAAATAGATGAGAATAAGGTGAGAAAAAAAAACACCTTTGAGTACTCACGTCTAAGGAAACCAGTTTCCGAAACCAGAATTCTAACAAGAAATACGATCAAAGATGTGTCTTTTAGCATAGAGTCACGAAATAAAGAACAGAGGCCGAGCTAAGTCTAACTTGAACTGAACACTGACACTCTGAGATCGCTTAAATTGCAAAACGTAACCCACGTCGAGAGACGAAGGAATGTTTGATAATTAAATATAGGGCGAATATAAGTAAGGAAGTAAAATATAATATTGTTCGTTAAAGTTACCTGAGAGTCAAGTATTTAAAAAAGATATCATTGACAAATTTTCTCCTCTATGCATACCGGCAGTCAGTGGGTTGTGAAAATAGGCACTAGCACTGGTCGGCACACCTAAACATGGCACAACATCCGTGTGAGAATATCAAAGGGTTTATGAATTAGAACATTGCGAAATTCAGAAACAGAGCAACAAAAAGGGGCACATTTTATCGTTTTTCGCAGAATTTCTTTATTCTCCAGTTTTTAATTTACAGAATTTCGAACGTTCACCAGATTACCTTTGGCGGTATTAACTCTATCAGTTAGTTTGGCCGTTCACTGATGTTCGCAGTTTCTTAAAAAAATGTTTTCAAGCATCTTTTTGTTTTACAAATTATATGATTACAGATTTTGTACTGACATTTCGTTTTTATTTTCACGACACTTTACTCCAGAATCATACCACACTTAACTGCCAAGGCAAGGTTCAAGCCGACAAATCGAATTCAATATTCTTATCCATCTGGCACTCTCTGAAAATTTTCTTTTTCGGATATTGAGAAATTTTGGCCATGTTACCTTTTTTTCACAGTTTCGTGCTTTCAAGTTCCCGACATTGCCCCCGCTTCTGGCTTCTTATACAATATAAGAGATTAATTAAAAGTGGGCTATACGACTCCATTCTTTGTTGCCCACTCTGGGTACATTCGCATGGTTTGAACTATATTCTTTGCAAACCTTTCCTAAGGTTCACCAAATTTGTAACTATTTTCTACGTTTCTAGCGCTGTCAAGTTAACGAGTACCGAGAACATGATCTAGGCTAAGGATAAATGACTAAGCTTGTATTCAAATTGTTATTACGTATGAAGGATAGTATTGGCCCATAGTGCTGTTGGCTTAAAAAGCCGCGACGAGAGGCGCACATCGTCGATAAGAAATATAAGAAACAGACACTCAAATTGTGCATCGGTCCTAGCTATTTAATTGTTTGTGACGTACTCGAACACCGCATTAACATTTGTTTGTGTTTGCAAAAAAGAGAAAGCTGCATTTTTAATTTAATTTAATGTCAAGCTGAACGGTTCTGTATTAGACAAAAACACCTAAATGTTTTATTTTCCGGCCTCCGGAATTACGAATATCAAATTTATATTTCACATTTATCCGCAAAAAAGCCACATCAACGTATTAAAAATACCACTGAAGCATTTGATTCCCGTCGCGTTCGCTCGTTCGCTGCAAGGAGGTAATCATGAGAAGTTATACAGATATCTCAATAAGCCCGCGCTTTCCGAAAGCCTCCCCCGAGCGATGAAAAGCGCTGCAAGCGTGCCCTCACAAGCGGCACGCTCAAGGCAGCTGAAACCCCTGGGTTTACGCCACACCCAACGGTAGGGTTTCGATTTTTCCCGCGTTTACTGCTACGTTGGCAGCAAATGCTCGTGATATTAAATTCACGCGCAAAAACCGTGCTAAAAATCACCTCTACCTCATTTTTTCTTCAGCAACCTTCTCACCTTTTTTTTTAAAGGGAGAAGGTGCAGATTCAACCTCACAAGCATACCCTGAGAAATCGTTGTACTTTCAATTTGGCAGATTTATAATAGAATTTTAAATAGGGCGTGTCACTAATGTCATTGAATAAACAGGTAGACGTGCTTGTTGGCGGCCACCACTGAGAAAGAACGAGAGAGAGCGAGAGAGAGAGAGAGGAGAAAATAAATGATGTTGTGGAGCGGCAGCTTTAAATAATGATGTCGACAAAACCAGAGTATGAAGTCGTCCGACGCCAGTTCACGCGGAGAACGACATTCTTCTCTATTCCGGTTAAAGCGACAGCGTCTAGGAGCTCGTTTCGGAGAAAATACGGCGACGGGGTTGGCATCGGCGAAGGTGGGACCAAAAAATCCCATAATGCAATGCGCGCAGCCACGTGTGACGTCACATATGACGTCACACGTGGCTGTGATGTTATGACCCTTATGACCCGCTTCATTCGACGAAAAATATTCGCGCAAAATTTACTAAAAAATTTTCCGGCAAAATTTAGCGGAAAATTTTAACTCCAAATTGAGCGAAACCTTTTTTCGCGAAATTTAGGTGAAAACTTTCCCTCAAATATCAGCGGAAATTTCCCTTCAAATTCAGCCGAAAATTTTCTGCTAAATTTGGCGGGTCGATAGGGTCATGACGTGACAGCCACGGGCAATGTCACACGTCACGTGACATGACGTCACACCTGACGTACTGTGACGTCACGGGACACGTGACGCTACCGACTAGACCACGCACACACGCTTGCACGTCTTGGGAACGAGCGCGGGTTCAAATGAGATGGCATTGTGAACGGGGCCCTATAACGCACTCTTAAAGGCGAAGCTTAAGCGTTCCCCAATTTTTTACACAATAATGCTTTGCCTTTTTGTTGTTGTTATTTTGAACTGATAATATCTAACAAATTTGTGCTATGTTTTTTGCTTGTTCATGTTCGCGTGTTGATAGACCTTGCTTTTTATAACTGTTATTCCTTGAGCTTTTGAGTCAATTCGTTTACCATCTGCACAACGTAATATTTCGCGGAATATGTGTATTTTCATTAAAATAACCAAAGACCATGGCTGAAACTGATTGAAACTTAAAGAAGCTGTTTCACGGTAAAGCTTTGCTTCTAAGAAGATTGTGTTTGAAATGTTCGCCGTGACAACTTTCGCGTGTTCTCCTGTACAGTGGACACCTTGCGATAAAATTCCTGATCATTATTGTGAACAACTGTTTCTAACTTTGGACTTCCCTGCGTGCGGCAGACTGGGGAAGACACAGTGGAGACAGCCACACACGCGGGTGAGAAGTAAACTAAGAAATGAAGAAAGCTTCATGACAAAGGTTATCGCAAGTTTCAGCAGCGTTTGGTACCCCGTCTACTTTTCTTTAGAGTTGTCTGCGACGCACGTTTGAAAACTGATACATCGGAAAATTGCCTATACGTAAGAAGGCCATAGGGATGTGGTTCATTGGAAAAACGCGTCTAACTCTCCAACAAATATCGATAAAGAAATGAGTGGAATTGCGCATGCAAAAAATAGACAAAAATGCACAAGAGCGCAGGCGAGCTGGTTGTAGATACTCATGTCGTAAAACTACCAAAAACAAAGGTGAAGAAAAAGATTTTCAGTCATAAAGACAATATACGGGAAGTCGAGCTCTTCCGAAATTCGTCTTTTCTTTCACATCAGTCAGGAGTAATTTTACAAATTATAAAGTCTGGACCAGTATGTTTTCCGACTTGAATATCCAAAGAACTAGACGATATATATTATTACTGATTCTACTGACGATACTTGCTACGCGTATTCTTTTTACTTTATACTGAGATTCCTCTTCACGCGTTAGGTGCCTCAAAGTCTTTTCTACCATTGAAAAGAAGCCGTCGCATGTTCATTTTATACCGCCTTCTTAATTTGTATATTGCAGATTTCTGTTTTAGCATTGTTGATAATCTTTTCGGTACCCTTTGTTGCCAAGATTAGTATCCATATTGAGTTATTCTGCGAAGAGGCAAAATTCAGACTCAATTTTAATTTGGTGTATTAGTTCCTGAGGCAAGAATTCTTGGTATTCAGACAATTACGAATCGTCTTACGTGCGTGTTTTATATTGTAAAAGTATTTGTGGATCACCTTAGTCTTCTCTCACGGCGTCCATTATAAATATTTTTAAACTTTATATTTTATACAAAGACTTTCCTTAACAGTATTTTTTTTGTATAATATGGGACATATAATTCGTGTTTTTAATCTAAAGACAACGGTTGACAAAGTAGTACATTCAGACTCTAATGAAACCCATGACAACGAAAATGTATTTCGGATTCTCATGAAAAGGATACTACCGTGACCAGGAGATAATAAAAGTAGAATGCATTCAAATATGTTAATCGAAACGCAACATCTCTTATCTTCCAGCACGCAATGTTTCTGCAGGCCACGAATATGCCGCTTGCACTTTACTTCCTGGAAGCAAATGGGGCATTATCATTAAGACAAGACTGATACTACACCACATTACGCGGGCTCAACAATGTGTTGGACGAAGATGATGCAAAAATAGGCCAGCGTAGTGTTTACTTAGCTCACAACGCTAGCGAACTAAAATTGAATTTTTTTTTATAAATGATGTTGACAAATGATGATTAGACAGCTTTATTAAGACATAAAAATTACCAATATGTTGTTGTCGCTCAATGTGCAGTATTTATAAAATTACTTTTATGACTTTCATTCTGCTACTCTATAATGTTTTTGCTTGCTATATCTCTCGTCACTATCCTATGCACTCTTGAAAGAGGAACATCTTTATAGTAGAACACGCAGATACGAAAAGAGACAGGGACAAACAGATAGTGCGTATTTTAAAGGCTATACGTATTGCGTCTTTTCGTAAGAAACTTGCGACTTCCCGTTTTTATTTTTCAGCACATTTTGCTTTAAAATACGTTACTCCTGGCATGTTATATACAGGTGTAAAGAATTTTCAAGGTTCTTTTCACCGAAATAATAGACTACTAATCGCTGAACGCTAATTCTCTACTAGAATGTGACGCTAGCGATTCGAACCAGGTGCCAAATATTTCATAGTTAACCATTACCTTATTCAAAAGTAGTACATGATTTTTCTGAAAATTCCAATAAAAAATGGGGCTCTTTTTCACCCATTTTCGGTAACTAGTGCCATTTAGCTGCATGTATTCGAGAGTGGGTCGCCATTTCTCCATTGAAAATTTCAGGAAATGACTTAAAACGTTTGAATGTAATAACGGTTAGTTCTGAAAGTTTCGAATCTGGTTCGGCCTCATAGCGCTACATTTTGCGGAGAATGAGCGTTCAGCAATGTGTAGTGTGCATCTGCGGTGAAAAAGACCCTGTAATTATTGACACCCTTTAAATCACCGCCCTTGTTAGCCAGAGTTCACATTGTCGGAAGCCTTTTCGCTGACAATAGCTTCCACTGATATAGAACGCCGGAAATAATAGCTTTTGTCCCGGAAAGAAAGGCTTTATCAGGAAGCATTCAGTCGGAAATGGCGTCACAAAACCGGTGTTTGCCTAAAACGCTAAATGAGCTTCCTAGTCCAAGCAAGGATGAAACATCAATGCATTTGTATGATCTGAAATAACAACATGACGCATTCGGGTCATCGGGAAGTGCTCATATTGTAATATTGTTCGTAATAATGAAACATCATTAATTCCGAATTTTTACGTTTTGATGCTAAGGAAACTGTAGTACCACGTTATACAAAGACCAACACGTGCGTTTGTGTGGAGTCCGTCTCCCTTGTCATTTTGCTAACGTACTCGCCAAACGTACAGCGCAGATTTCCCATTTATATAGGGCTCCTGAAATGGTGCAAATTTTTTAACTTGGTTGGGGAAAACGACGAATATCGTGCGCAAAGGATAACTGTGGTTGCTCCTTGCACTATTCTGTCCTCACAGCCATGACGTTCGCATCGGTGTAGCGCCCCGTCACTGTGGTCTTCGGCGCACATTTGTCACTTCACACCATTAGCATTCTGCGACGAATGTCGACACCCTTCCGCTGTTAGGAACTGAATCACAATTCAGTGACCAATCTTGTATGGATTCTCACTCATATTGGTAATTTTGTCAATGGAAACCAACTCAAACCAGACATGCAAGAATAAGCGCTTGGGTCTTGGTTGTTGGTCAGCTACAGTGGCTGCTGCCGTCAAGTCGATGTTTATGTAGCACCCAAGTGTTGCCGTCCCATCACGTTCTTTTTAATCAGTCTGTCTGATTTATCAGCTTTAACTTCGGCTGTAAGGTGATTGCGATGCCGGATTACACACGCGACAAAACACGTTATGAACGTATTGTGGAATGCGTTATGAGTGCGGTTCCGTGTTTTCGGTATATACCGATAAATACCGATAATTAACCCCCGAGTAGTTTCTTTCTGAATCGGTAAAAACCGAAAAACACCGAATTCAAGCTGCGGAAAAAATGGCAGCTTTGCTGAAAGAATCTTCTAGCCCGCTTTCTTTTCTTGTTGACCCGGAACACAGCCCCACTGAACTGTCCTTGGAGTCGTCCCTTTCGTTTGAAACCATGTTTATTGCCCCGTTCCTGAGCTCCACCGACCTACCATCGTTAAAAGAGGAACTCCTAGAATATTCATTGCATAAAGTTCCATCTGCAGAAGTTTGCATTGGCAGCTTCTGGAGAGCGCACAGCAAGGAATGGCCAGTCTTGTCAAAAGCTTCTTTTGATTTTCTCGCCATCCCCGTTTCAAGCGCGAACGTGGAGCGCGCGTTTTCTGGACTGCGTTTCCTCAGCCGCAAGGAACGTGCTCCGATGACTGACAAGTCTCTGACAATGTACATGTCAATTTTTTTAACAAGTTTAAGTTTTGATATCATGCTTCTGAAAGCGTCACGCCTTCTGTTATTTCCATATGCATGTGCATTGTGTGCCGTTTTTGGTGTGTGTACAATAAACGTGTGTAATGTGAGGTGTGCCGTGGTTTTTCTAGTAACTATGCAGTCGCTTTGCAACACAAGCCCCGATAATCACCGATTTCTTTCCAGCATTAAAATTAAACACCGAAAAACACCGATTTCTTTCCAGCATTGAAATTAAACACCGAAAAACAGCGATTTCAAGAGAAAAAATAAACACCGATAAATAACCCACGAATCTGAAGAAAAATAGATACCGAAAACGCGGAACCCTAGTTATGAGCTGTGCCTGCCACCAAACTGAAATACACCAGGCGCCATGCCTACGATACCTGAGTTCACTCTGTTCCTAGATTCTTTCGTTGACAATTTTGGTGTGTATCCAAACTTATTTTATTATAAACTTTCCTTTGTAGAAGCTGAGGCGTGTCTTCACACAACAAACATTCCCACAGATTGTGCTTTTCAGCGAAGTCATCGCAAGTGGCGCTCTCTTTATTGCTCACACTGCCTTCATATTCCAGGATACCTTGTGCTTATCAAGCATCGCCGAAAGTGATTCGATCAATTTTTAAGACCTTGTAAAGGCAGCTTGAACACTGCTCTAAATACGTCATCAAAAGGTTATTTACTATTTTACCTTAAATGGCCTTCTCAGTAATCGGCACAACACTGCCGCAATGAAAGCATTTTGATCAGGCATTATTAAATTTAAATTTATTGACTTGATACTTCTACTGGAGAGAGAAAAAATCTACACATTGTAGCTTGACAAGTCTTTGGCGCCTAATACATTTAACACAAAATTGACCGTAGAAGGAACGCAGAAGGAAAAAATTTCACAAATATAAAAAAGCATTACATTCCTAGTTATTTTTTAAATTATGTTAATAAGCAGTTTCGCTAACTGACCAATTTATACGTATTGTATGCGAATATTTTTTAATACGTTTGTTGATTGTAGACAGGATCATAATTAACCATTTTCACACCATATATTATTCTGGCTTTCGTGCGTTGGTGCTTCGCACATTGGTAAGCTATGAATTACGCACACATGAGTAATTCAAGTGCCTGTGTTTTGCTTTAGAATGTGTCTTTGTAGCAAGACTTGGAGCACCTTGCAAATCAACCGTTCCGCAACTCTCGTTCTCGTGCCATCATATTTTACAGAGAGTGCAGGAATAAACAAAATGTTAGTGAGTTTGGGAGGAAGCCCCGATGGATAGAAAACTTGGACAAACGCATTTATTATCATAACATTTTTTTAATTGAAAAATATACTTCCGCAGGAACAAATATTCTTGTGCGTCCCCCCCGCCCCCCCCCCCCATCATTTTAGTGGATACTGTGAGTTTCGGAATTCCAATGCGTTTCACTCAGTAGCACTTACTAGGTACGCAACATACACACCCAGGCGTGCATGCACACACATATACCTACACATAAAAAGCGAAATATGATAATGACTCTAGGGAAAGTATTCTTTCCCTAGAGTCATAACAAATTAACAAAAAAGTATTTCAAAATGCAGAAGATTAGAAAGTATATTTAATGCTTCCGCCCGAGGTACAGTGCAATATGTGAAATCTTGCGTCCGGTAATGAGCTAAAAAAAACTCTCGAGTCAGGCGGACTTTTTCAGCCACGCAAAAGGCGCAAGCTGCTCTTCCACTTACGTGGAAGCATGATTTATACTTGAAGGAACTTGGAGAAAGTTATCAAACATTGCTGCTACTGTTGCGACGAAGAAATGTAACTTCTTTTCGGGGTGTGTGTTGCGAAAGTATTTAGACGCAGTCGATGTGGTGGGTGAATGTGGATTTGACAACGTCTAAACATTCCCGAGAGCATTGTCATCCCACGCGTCTTAGCGCAAAATAAAATAAACAAGCCCAAACAAAGCCATATTTGTAATATACGTGTAGCATTTTTTTTATGCTCAGAAAGTGTTAAAAAAATGACGGTTTCTTCGCAACACAGATTGCGGTAAGCACCGAGGACACACACGGACACTTCAAACAAAACAAAATACTGCCAACAGCGCGTGGCGCACACAAAATAAAACGGCGAAAATACCGGAGCTGGCTTGTGCCCCAACCAGCTCCAGTCAGATACGGCCATTGTGAGAAGCGATCTACACCAAACAATGGAGGATGACTTATGTCCCGCTGAGCCACGCTTCGCTGACTTCGATATCCGAGCCGTCTTTTAATCAACCGTCCGTCTACTCTACGGGCAACCCAAACAAACAAAACAAAACAAATGAACACACACACATAGAAAGACATGCACACAGACACAGACAGACAGACACGCACACATACAGACAGACATACACGCACACAGACAGGCCGACAGACACGCACACATAGAGACAGACGCGCGCGCACACAACGCCTGCACGCACGTGCGCACGGAACGGCAGCATATGAAAGAAGAGACGACGTTATACTAGGAGCTGAAAAATGAACAATGATTCTTCGGCAAGACATAACGTAGACCGTGTTATTGTTTTGTTTAATGGCATAGCTGCGTTTGAAACAAAACGCGTTTGAAGTTTGGAAAGTACATTTCTATTTAATGCCACATGGAAGGAATCGAAAGTGTGAAAGAAATTTTGCAAAGGACAGCAAAAACAGGGCTAGATGAACCTTGTAACTAAAAGTCGTCAATGAGGATAACGTTCAATTAGAAGCCAATAATTCACAAAGTACTATTGTGCTAAGGTAAATTTAGCTGTAAACTAAGTTACAAATACAGACGTACAACAATACCGTGCGTATCATAATTTTGTGTATGAATAAGCTTCAACCAAATGGTAGTTCTCATTTAGCATTCGTATATAATACTACTGTTTTTTATTATAATATTTCTTAAATGGAACACTTACTATTCAGCCACCGTACAAATATATCTTTATTGCATAAAAAAACATTTAGACATTTTACTTTCTGTGCAGAATGTCAATATGAAAAAACTATCACCAGAAATGTATTCCCCATTTGCTAAGTTGAGTCATTTTATAAATTAGTGAACGTGTTTCTTATCGGAATCGACAAAACCAAATATTTACTTCAATCTCAATTCATGTCTCGACGACTGGATCATAGCGAAAAAATTAGACCCTCCTCAAGCAAAACATACATTTACAAGTAATTATTTTTCCTTGAACTATACTCAACTGGAGTCAGGTAGCTGAAGATATAGTCTTAACGCTCGAAATTTTTTATGCATTGTCAAAATTTGAATGCTTATTCTCTCTACCAACTTCCACTTTGTCTGGATATGTTTACGAGTGTGTATAGCTTTACGTTGGTTTGGGTTCTTGTTTTTGTTTCTATTTGCATGTCATTTTCTGCGGGTAAGAGATTTTTTTGGTTATGACTGTACAAACCAATAAGTGGTTTCGTCGTCAAGTTCATTTTGTATTTGCCCCTCCCCCACTAAAATGCCCTCACGGGCGGTGCGGGTTTATTCAAATAAATAAATAAAATAAAAATAATTTACCAAGCCCTCTCCTTCGCATGATTACGGCGTCATCTTCTAGTCGAAAAGCCTTGCTATAACGAATGAAAAAAAATCGCATTCATAGCAGTACATTGCCACCAGATATATACGTAACGCGTTGCTAGTAACGAGTTACTTCTACCCACACTCTAAAAAAGTCCGTGCGTCTACTTTCTCCGCACAACACTCAGAGAGGCAGTCACCGCAAATTACGGAGGCTGTTCAGCGAATGACGATGCCGAAATATATGTTTGGACCAAAAACGCAGCCTGAGTTGTGACGTTAAGCAATGCAAGCGTTAGTTTTGGCATTGCTTAATGTCACAACTCCGACAGCGTTTTTTAATCTAAACATATATTTCGGCATCGTCATTCGCTGAACTGCCTCCGTAAGTTGTGGTGACTGCCTCTCCAAGTGTTGTGCGGGAAAGTAGACGCACGGGCTTCTTTTATTTTTTTTTATAGTGTATAGTTACTCTTTTAGTAACGGGTAACGTATTTAGTTATTTTTTTTAGAAATGAAACGAGTAACGTACTTACTTACTTTTGGGGTTTAGTAACGAGTAACGGTATTCTGTTATTTGTGAGGAGTAACGTGTACAACACCGCCTTAACAGCCTCGTTTTATTTCTAACCTGAGTATGTGTCTATTGTGACAAAGGCAGATGGGCAACCCGAAAAAGAACTGAACAGTATGACAGTATAACAACGCTTATCGCTCAACACGTCAGTCGAACTCTATAGCTGGGAATGTCCTTCACCTAGCGAACACAATATTTGGTTGAACCTTTCTAAACTCGCATACAGACCGAATGTGAACCCGGAGGTTGCCAACAGGGAAGGTACATATCTCATTGTCTACTTCGAACTCTACTAGAACAAAAGAGGAAGGGAATTCCAAATTCACCAGCTCTTCCTGAAGCACAACACAGCCGTTTCTTCGAGCGCGTCATTACGAACGACCCTTCAGCATCGCCGCAGATGTATTTTCAATATCAAGGAAGCGTGGAAACATAACCGATGAAAATTTTGAGAGGCAGCTACAGCTTAAGTGCAACGACTACTGAAAACAAAACAATGAACCATTGAACAAAAGCAGTTCTGTATTTGTCTGTCAGAGTAACAAGAAAGTAACTCGTTACTTTTGAGGTAACGTAACGCGTTCCTTTTGAGGATCGGTAACGAGTAACGTATTTCTTACTCTTTTTGGGGTAACGTGTACATGTGGGTGCCACCAGTGATAAGAGAAAAAGCGGCGATGACCGATGTAGCTTCTGCTGTTCCAGGAATCCACGGATGGAGCGGGCGGCATAGAGGCTTTCGTGAGACACAGCCCTGTGACATCGGAAGGAAAAGACAGGGAGAAAAAACAGACAGCAACAGATGCTGCGAATTGCGCAGTCGCTTATGGATGCTCGTTCAGTGCTTGCAAATAAAACAGAAACAAAAGACTCGTGAAACCCAGGCGTACTTGTTGATAATTCTTATGTATATAAAACGCGAAAACCATTTAGGATTCCTGAAAGACAACCAAGTTCATTTTCTTTCGTTTTATTTCCCCTTAGCAACTGCAGAGATTCAAATTATTCACGAAATAATAATCTCCACTGTTCTGTGCTACCTTAATCGATGGCCTCCCAAGATGGTGGAATTTAATTTTACTAGAGAGGCTGGAGGTGTTTGAGGCTTCTGGTCAAGCTACGCCGTATTTGGTTTGCGCAGAATGATATAGTGGGAAGTTAGTTCACCTTGAAATCTACTGACCAGTGTTTTCGCTATGGAAGGGAAAGCTGGGCACCGGTGTGCGACCACTTACATCGTATATTTTTGTTTTAGTATATAGGTTTGTACGTGGATGCCTGAGTACATACACGATTTTGTTAAGCTTAACAGATTTGTCTTCAAGAGCAGCAAAAGCTACACATATTAGGTTTGTGCAGGCGTGTTTTACGACCAGGGGGACATAGTATTCGCGACTCCAACTAACTATAGGTGGCGCCACTCATTTTCCAAAATGGCGGTTATAGTGAGGGTCGGAGATGCGTGCCGCTGTTGAGCCTGTCTAGTGTGCTGGCTTTACTGAGCGACACAAATTATTTCTGGTAATACGAGGAAGCTAGGGTGTTATGGGCGCAGGTCACCTCTTTATCCTGAAAACAAGAACGGTGTTTAGCGTAATATTTACGCAAGGATGCGCGTTTTAATTCTGGAGCGAAACCGAAACTAACCTCTATTTTGGATTTAATTTCTCGGTATAGGTCTTAATTTCGGATTCTTTCATACCTCAAGATGTGTCTCACATCGTAATTATTTAGTTAGAGAAGTTGTTCGCGGAAACTTTATTTTGTGACATACATGTCCGATCCAGGCTGATATTTGTAGTTGTTGAAAAAATCAGTGCTGATATTTGTGCGTTCTCGCTGCCTTTTCTCGCTCAGATAATTGTCATGGGAAATAATGAACTGCGGGCCTTTTAATGGGTTTTTGGGTCTTTAGATGATTAATTGGTTTAACATTATTCCCAGCACAGGAATAAGAGAATTCCAATTTTTACAAATGTCCACAAAACGTATAAATTAATAAACGCTGTTCTCACTGCAACAACCCAAAGACGGAATCCGAGTCAGACAGCTGAAGTGTGTGTGTGTGTGTTTTATAGCAACGCGTGACGCATAGGACTTTATATTACATCCAGTGTTTGACTGTTTGTCTATCTTGATAACGATGTCAGAGTTTTTCATATGCTAAAAAGAAAACAAAATTATACCTTTCTGGATAGACTAATATGGTTAAATGGCGTATTTTCCGTGATCTTGGCGTTAATTGGGGGCATACATTGCCGCGATTGGTATTAATAATAATATTAAAATTCAGCTATTGTAATACGTAATTTTTCAAGCGTTGCTTATGATCTAATTTCAAACGCGCGAACAAATATGACAACCAAAAGTGTGCTAATTATCATCACTGGTGCCAATTGCAGCATTTTTAATTACCAAGTAATAAAATAAAAATAGTCTAAAGTCAATGAAAACATTCTAGCTATTGTGAGAAATCCATGTAAAATTAATTAATTGTGGTTAAAGTATATTTTTCTATCAAAGTCGCGACTTTTGACAATCAGCAAAACGTAAGTCGCCTCCAATATTCTTCCAAACCAAATGCCCAAAATATTAAAAAAAAATTAAATTATTAATTTTTTATAACATTTAGTTACTTTCATTTTTACGCTCCGTCGTTTTTTTCTCAATCTCAGCCTTTCCAGTTCGAACGAACGCCTACTTGCTTGCACGTCTGATAACTGCAGCACGTTTCGTTGGCGTTGGAAGCCGGTGAAACAGTAGTGAGTTTTAGCATTGCGTATACGAGCGAACGCAAGTGCTGTGTGTTTGCGTTAGCTTTGCGTGTTCCTCACTGCGCGTGCGCGGAGCCCGAAATTGCGGTCTTGGATGGCGCATGGCGATGAGGCGCACGCACAACGTGGGACTCGCAACTCTAACGCAAACGCACACCGCTTGCGTTTGCTTCTATGCGCAATACTAAAACTCTCCAGTAAGGTACAATCCCATACCGGCTGCAGCACTACGTTGGGACAGTGAAGAGCGTTGTTTGCATTCGGAAATGACATTTCGCGAGCCATGATCGCGAGCAGTTCCGCCGTGCCCGCTGAGCAGGAGAATCGGGGGACCCTCACTAGAGCGCTTCCCGTTTCCGCCGCGGGAGGGCGAGCGTCGAGCTGGAGACGCGAATAGGGGCTGATCGTAACGATCCGTCGGCTAATTAGTGAAAAATATTAATTCATTTCTTAATTAGTGAAAATATACATATGTTTTTAGTTAAAAACTTGCTGAGCTTGGTCTAAAACCACTAAATCAACTCAATTTAGTAGGTGCAGCATTTTACGCCGTTACGTAAGAACGCTCCTTTAGGACGGACTTGTAGGTTTCGGTTTCTTATCGGAACGCATCTCTGCACCCGCGGTCCTGCTCGCGTGCGGTTGAGACGCGCAACAGTGATACGCTCTACTTCCCTCCATCCTACGAGGGAGGCGAAGGGGTGGCTTCGTGCCGCGACCAACGGGGAGCAGGACCGCGGCCGCAAATATGTGCTCCGATAAGAAACCGAAACGTAGAAATGCGTCCAAACTGAGCGTTTTTTCTTTTAGAACGCCATAAAATTCTGTCTTGTCGTATATCTTCCTAAAAAGAGTTGAATTAGTGGTTTTCGATGATGTTTAGCTATTGAGCTTCTAATTAGAGCCATACGTTTATTTTCGCAAATCAAAAAGTTAATTAACAAATTATACTTCATTAGCCGACTTATCGTTGCTATTTCCCCTATTCGATATCACCCTGACCGTAAAACCCACCTGCAGAAGCCACATAAGGGTAGTTTTCATGACTCTTTCCACAAGAAAACTCTAAATCTTAAAAACAAAACACCCTGTATTAACCCAATCATAATTGTTTTTGTTGTTGTTGTTCTTTTTTGGGGGTACTTTTTTGGAAGAAGTATGTGTCTCCGCTGGCTTCTTTCTATTGTCCCATGCTTGCTCAATGTTTTCTTATATACAAATATGAGTGCTGACACAACTTATTTTTTCCTTCGTTATCAGCATACTCATGGAGAAGGAATATAGAAATAAGAACTGAGCAATAATCCCTCACATTTTCAATATCTCTCACACACACGTGTAAAACAGAATAATAAAAGGGTTACAAAACAGCTTCTTAATATACAAACGTACCAAAACCAAATCAACTAAAACTTATTCACATATTCCTATATAATATTTTATAAATTTGTTCAATGTAGTTTTATGAGAAATCTAAGAGCCGGAATCTTATTTGCTTAATACACTTCAAGTGCTCCGAAACGGCGCCACCTATTTTCATATTATGTGAAATCTGTGTTTAAATATATTTTGGGTTAACTCACGGAGATTGTTTTTATTCCAGTCGGTCAATTGCGCTTGGATCATGTAATGGGATATATATGTTCTTAGATGTCCTGGTGCAAAGTAAACTTATACAATATTATGATTTTTATTGTAGCCACAAAGCTGAAAACTTCTTAACATTATTAGTATTAAAAGTTAATAAAACTCAACACTGAGTTTCAAATTGAGTCTCAAGGGACACTAATATCAATTGATTGAGCTTTTACACAGAAAAATATTATTAATTCACCGGGCTTTATTATGTTCCTTAAAAACGTTTCCCAACGCGCGACTAATGAAGACAGATGCTCTAGAGAAATGTTTTGTAAGTGAAATATCAGGGCTCTCATTACTTTTGTTTTGTAATACAAGAAATTGTTAACACTGTTTCAAGAATAACGAACTGATCTTTCAACTAAAGGAGAGCACAGAGAAATGTTGGCTTGGGTTTTGTTCATACTATACGTACGTTTTGTTGGAATATGTGATGTTTGATATGATGCAACCATCCTACTTGATACAGTCATTGGCATGTTGATGTCGTTCCGTAGAAAAAAATGTCTATAATATGAGTCATTCATGGAAATATTTAACAATGTAAAATATAAAACTTAGACAATAAGCGTGGCCACAAAGCACAAGGAATAGCCAGAAAGTATTCCGATATTTGTCGGGATAGTTACTTTGGAGCTTAAATTCTTTTAAAATATGTCTGCTACTTGTATGGACTTATTCTGTCCAAAAACGCTTGACGTCTGACAAATTTTAGTGCTTTCTAAACGATTATTTTGAAGTGTCTTGCCTTGCCTTCTATGCGTAAGTAAAATGTGCATAAGGAAATTATGATAGTAGTAAAATATGACGTTTGTCATCATTGATGGAAGACAGAAATACACAGATAGTGGGGCAAGTGGTTTATTTGGTCTGAAAAAACGCGAAGCATTTCTCGGTGCACATATCGTTTTTCCTATTTTTTTCAAGACAGCCAAGTAACAATTAACAATAATAAATCGTTCACAAACTTGCCAATTTACAAGTTTTTCTACAATATGTGAATCTGTGGGTGCACTCCTGAAACTAACGGCTTCAAATGTCTTTTTCTAATAACATTTATAGTTGACCTTTGTAAAAACGAAAAAAGATTCGTCGTCATAACAAGACAAAAATGCATCCAGTTACCTAGACTGTTCCCGCACAATCTGTGCATAGTCTAGACTGCGGGTTTGTATTTTATCAGAGTAAGACTGTATGGTGAAAATTGGGTCCAGGATAGCTTGTCTATTGTAGGGTGTCCATATTAAGGGGGATTGTACTAAGGAAACATAAAAGTAACATGTTTTTTCACTGCCGAGACTATGCACACCTCTAAATTAGTTGTTTCAGCATGGCATTGCCACCGCACCAACGCCGTCACCGCCATGACGCAACTGGACCGAAAACGTATCGCTAAAAAAACGTTTTAGCCAAACATCACATTATACATCGCTCTGCTAAAAAAAAAAAAAAACGTTTGGTTAGAGCGTTTTTTTTTTTTGGCGGTACGTTTCCAGCTTAGTTTTGGTAAGGCGGTGATGGCAACAACGGGGTGACGGTGGCGCAATAGAAAAGCGTCTTATTACCATATATTCGCAGAATATTTGGATCCAATATTTGAGTACGCGATCCTTCATTATTGTCTTGAAGCCGGACGCATCCGCTACGTATACCCGTGTGTCTACAGCGCCACTAGCTTGTGTTTCAGCTCAAAATAAAGTACCAATACTACTCAAATGGTAAAAATAAAGTCCCAAAGGTACTCAAATGGTAACATGCAGCTGTGACCTAGTAGCAATTGCCGTTGATCAGATGATCAAATGAGACGGCGAGGTGGTTAGTGACCACGTAGTCCCTAATGAGCACGGGAGATGATTTATTAGTACTGAAACAGAAACCACGGCGGCAATAGTCGACCAACTGACAACGCAGGAGAGGTCTCTGTCATTCTCAGAGCTTGTGAAGCAGCCAACCGAGAAAGAAGGATATAGATTTCCGATGGGTCGCTGTAGTAAGATCTTTTCAGTGTCATCGACAAGGTCACGCAGACGAGCGAAAAAGTTGACAGGCGTACTGGCTACGAAAGGTAAAGAGGTTGCCATTTTTCGGTGTACTGGACAGTGATGAGACAACTCGCAATACGAGTAAGGAATAGGAACCATCAAAGAGCACCGACTTGTAATCCGGGTCGCGTTTCGCGTTTCTTTTCTATATGACATAAGACACGCATCGCATTTCAGCCGCCTGGTAATATTGTCGTCAAAGTGTTTAATCAAATTTTATTGAAGTGCACCACAGCTGAAACATATATTGTTCATCAGCCTTTTTTAATTCATAAACTTGGTTGAAGACTTATAATTTAATTGATGTTGTTAGGCTTCGATATACACGAATTATATTTAAAAGGGAAGAAACACAGACAAGCTGACGAACTAATTTTATAATAAAAAAACGGATACTTAGAACAAACAAACAAAAGCTGACAATCAGACACACCGTCTAAAGAATTACGTGTAGGCGGCAACTTCGAATATTCAAATCCTAATTCAAATTGAATAAAAAAATCGGCCTATACACTTTATCAGGGCAAGAAGTAGTGTCTTGGTTTTCTTATGGTACTAAATGTGTCTGTACTGCCCATTCTTTTGTACCCGTTAGTTATATTCTGAAATACACTCGCCGTTTTAAACAAAGTCATGATATTGCACTAAGGACAAACCAACGCTCGTTGATGTCAAAATATCTGGCCTTTTTTAATTTCTTAATCTATTGGATATTCTACCTTCCTCCTTTACATACTCCAATAAGCTAGGTAGACAGGGGAACTAAATACCATCCAGTCTCAATATCACGACATTGCAATCGTCAAATAAATATATAAAAAAGAAAGTTGTTTCGAGGCTCAGTTTTGAGTATAGTCTGATGTTCATTACGGTTAGAGGAAGCATTTTCAAATCCTTCAACACTTCATTTTGTTGTAACAATTATGTTTAAAAATGATAGGCAATTCTTGTTTCTAATATTCTAGATGCTAGAAAGGTTACGATTGATACAGATTTTGTTCTGAAATGATCAATGAACAACACATTTTTTATGTATCTTCAATTGGCGATTTTGGTCAAGAATGAGAGTTCATCCCCCAAAATAGCTATTCGAAAATTTTTATAAACTACTAAATTCGTCAGTCAATATTTATTAGATATCTGTAGAATCCCTGACAGAGAGTCCCAGCTAGTATGTAATTGGTTGGCAGAAGATGACAGTCCAAACAACGGATGGAATTCTGGCTCTAAATTTATGACTTCAGTGACGCAGCGCGGAGACTTGCACTGACTTTTCCGTCGCTCTCCTTAAAATGCGCGGTTAGGATACGCAGAAAAATAAAATATGCAAAAATCTGTATTCCTATGACCAATTTGATGTTCATATGATTATTCTGAATTTGTTTTGTAAACGACGCTCCAGTTTCGTGGAAAATGCGATGGAATCGTAACCCGCACAAGAAAACAAAAATGTCGCGTCGGACGCCGCGCAACTGCTCCCGTCGCGTATGATCCTTCCAGAACCTTAACAACAAAACCGGCTGCCGCTTCCCCTGTATACATTCCACTTACCCACCGTACAAAAGACTGCGCGCCCTTTGAAACTGCTTTCGAGTGTGGATCTACGCACGCTTTCTTCGTGACAGCCAACACCTACGATCGGAGTACAAACCGGCGTGCTGAGACAACCGAGAAGACGTCCTGTTCAGGACGCAATAATAATAATAATAATAATAATAATGTTTATTTCCATCATGAGATGATGGTGGCGATCAGGGAAAAAAGCTGTGAGGCACAGCTTGACGGGTTCCTGACCGCCTACAGCAGCAGCGACAGAGTGGGGAAATAATACATCAATTGAAAGAGAAACACAAATTTACAGAAAATGATCGCTATCACAACATGTTGAGCACAATACCTTAGATTATCACAATATTGACGTATAGGGCATGACGGGCAAACAAAAACAAAAACAAGCTCATAGTATTAAGAACAAAACACGGAAAAAAGAAAGCAATTACACTAATCATCAGTGAAAAAAGGGTGACCTCACTTCATTCAACGATAACTTGTCCCAATCAATACCTTTAGCTAAAAACAGATTAAATAATTTAGGAACAGCGTATTTCAGCGTTTGTGTGCCATAGTTTGTTCTCGGTGTGACCACCTCCCAACATTCAGCTCCGCGGGTAGGGTAACTATAAATGTGTTTCGAGAGTTGTGCAAGATTTATAAAAAAATTTATATTTCTAATTTGCTCCACTTTTAGGCTAGTAGCAAGCCTGTAATCATATAAAGTGTGGATATTTATAACATGAAATTTTTTAAATAAGCTACCTGTATGAAAGTCAAACGGGACATCTCCTATAGCTCTAAGTGCTTTTTTTTTCAACACGTGCAGCTTTTCTAGATTAGTAAAAGTCGTTGTACCCCAAACTAAGTGGCAGTAATTTAAGTGGGAGTGGAATAGAGAATTATATAATAATAATTTTACTTTTTCTGGGCAAAATATAACGATGACGATTTAACATGCCCACAGCCCATCGTCAGAGGATCCCTCGACCCGCCGCAAGCGACAAACAAAAGGACACGCCGAGGCTCGGCGAGACTAGCCGCAAAGCGAGGCATGGAGGTAGGAAGGTTCTGGGGGCGACGTGACGCCGCCAGAGGTGAAGCAGCTCGAAGTGTGGAAGGACATGCCCCCGAGGGTGACCAAATCAGCTGTGGCTTCGGCCATCGTTGGGGGCATGTCCTTCCACACTTCGGGCTGCTTCACCTCTGGCGGCGTCATGTCGCCCCAGAACCTTCCTACCTCCATGGACCGAGGGTAGCGATGGAGCAGACGTAGCTTGAGAAGGGCGATCGCGGCGCGGCAATACGTTTGGGCGAGCATGTCTAGAATGACAGAGCGCTCAACTAATCGCTCATAACAATGTGTTCAATGGACGCCACGATGTGATAAATGTGGGAAACGACATCAAATGCTGCCGGAATTGCCTCGTGGCTAGATGCAAATGATCAACACCAGTAAATTGAAAACTGCAATTACTAGAGCTTTGAAAATCGCGAACCATGATTTATGTGGTAATTAACATATATCAGTGTTTCATTTCAAAAGTAATTAACCTTTGTTTTGTTTTTATTTATTTAACAGCTAGGGCTGGGCGTCGATTAAGAATTTTAGCCCTATTAATGGCTACCCCTTAATCGAATCATAAATCGATCAATCAGTTTATTGACCTTGATAAATGGGGTCTAAAAAGTGACAAAACTAAATATTTTCCTTTTGACAGTATTTTTACTCCCATTAACGGCGCAGTCTCATTTGAAACTTAATGCTTACCACCCTTAAAGGGGCCCTGCAATGGCTTTTTTTACTAATTTTTAATTTGCACCAAACCTGAGCGCACGAACGTAGTAACTTAATGACACTTTTCTTTTCTCGAATTTCGATTTATTTTAGAAGTTATAGGCAAATTAAAATTACAAAAACAAGCAAAAAATAACCTCCTTCATGACGTCCTTGGTTGCTTGAGTGGCCGTGAACTAGACGAGGGGTGGTGAGCTGAGCGAGCGCTCACGGCTGCCGTACTCCGTGTCGACGGCGCGAGAGGGCGCCACTAAAGCGTGTTCTAGATAGGCTGTATGTAGCGGGCAGCTAGAGCGGCTCTCATTGCATTTGCTGCGCGATCAAACACACATTCGGCATGACACTTCATTGGCCACAAATGACAGCAAACACGGGGTAAAGATCAGTTCAGAATGGGAGCCACTTCGCGCTGCCATACCGCGAAACGGCCAAACCGCAAGACAAAGCTGCTCACCGAAGGCCTTGGGAACGCTCAGAGCCGGCCGGGTCCTTCGGTCCCTACGGCCGCAGCGCCGCCGCGTACATCCGGGACCTTTCCGTGTCGGCGCCTGATCCCACTACTCCTTTCTAGTAGGCGCCGCCTTTTCCCCCGATTGGTGGCGGGTATGTCGACGGATCATTTCTTGTTTCCGTACTTTATAAACTGCATTTGTTTCTTTTGTGATCTCAAATACTGAACAAAAACTACTTTTATAAATAATTGAAACGGTTCGCGCCACTTATATTTTGTATTTCGACTAAAAAGAAGCTTTTAGCGGCTCTGACCAGTAGTAAGCCCAGGACCTAAGACGTCACATTACGCGCGCTTTCGGTACCGCGGGTCGCCCCGTCGGTGGAGGAGGTTTCCGCGTCGTCCGGTTAAAATATGACGCACTGATATTTAGTGACTCTCTCCGTGCCCGCTGGCTTTCCCGAACCCCAAGAGACGTGGAAACCGCAAAAAAGGTAGACGCTTAATTATGATTGCAGGGCCCCTTTAAAGAAAACGCGGCCAAACAATGTAAAAAGTAAATATTTTACATTCTTGATTGCGGTCATACGAAATGCTAGACCGTTTTTCAGAGGAAGGCCTTTTTCTTTCTCTATATTTTTTCATATTCCCCGTCTGAACCAAATCGATTAAGCGGTGAAGATACTAATCGATATTAAAGCATCAGTTGATTATTTGGGAGGTTAATCGATAAATTTCCCGGTCTTAGTAATAACTGCTTTAACGACCACCAAGCAAAAGTACACCCAGAGAGAGAGGAAGCCTCGTTGATCAGTTGGGCGGTTCAAGCATTGAAGAATACACCTGCCTTATTTGTAAAACGACGCGATCATACGGAACACATGACCTTTAAAACCGCAAGACGAAGTTTCCATTCGCTCTGAAGATCTAAACCCGCAAATCTTTAAAAATAAATTAAAAATAACCTGCGTCAAAAAAAAAAAAGACGTCAACATTGAATACAGGTTATTTCTTTAAAGCAGGAACGTCAATTAGCTTCTTTATCGGAACTGTACTATTTCTTTAATGTGCTCCTAAATATGTGTATTAATGTACATATTTTAGCTGTGTGTTTCAGAGACGTGTTAAATGTGACAACGTGTTTCTATGTTAAACAAATTGTGAATGGTTGGTGGGATCCTGGCAGATTGATGCAATACACACGTGGGGACGCAAGCATACAATAAAGTGTACATCTCAGATTTTAAAGTATACCAATTGCAAACAAACCCCGGTACAAATATTGTTTTGTTTGCTTACTAACTCTTTTAGGCGTGAGAAAAGCATTATTCAAGTTCGATGATTTTGGTTCTTAAGTGCGCTCGACTGTCATCAAGAAAGAACATAAGCGGGCTCATTAAAGGAAGGTAATGAATTTGTTATCACAGTTAAATATGCCAGTATACGCAGGCTTTGTGGAGAAATTTTGGTAATGATAAATTTAAAACAAAGACTTATTTGGCAATTCTGCCACTCTTACACTGAATGCTCCAGACAAGGGTAAACCCATTTTCCTCGCAATAATTGCATATGTTAAATAATTATCAAGAAATAAAACCTGAAATTCCCAGTAAAGTGCTAAGCAATGCTGTTTATCTGGCATCATTATGTCATGATGCATCTTGACGAAAGAGTAATGGAACTGATCTGATACCTCCCCAGGTCACACTTGGCTGTACGTAGCGGAAGCTCTGCGATTGTGATTATCGCTTATCTGTTCAAAGGACGAAACGGTACTATCAAGAAAACGGTGATTGAACAGAGCAACGTCGTTTTTCGCAGCGTGAACTATTGCCAAACGTGTACATTTCCGTATGAAAACACACAAAAAAACATATATATATATATGTATATCAGGCACGTAGTATAGGGGCGGGGAAGGTCCCAGGGCCCCCCCCCCCCCGGAATCTTCCATTTATGCTGGGACCTCTCTCTCCTCCTCCTCATACAGCATTTTGTCATGGACGCCCCCCCCCCCCCCCCCCGAAACAAAATCCTGGCTACGTGCCTGATGTATATATATTTACGGTGAAAGGGAATGCAATGCAATACAATTCTGGAATGCAGTTGGCTAGGGTTTCCCCAGCTGCATCTAAGTGTAAAGGGACCGATTTCCAACGCTCGATATTGCATTCGGCGGTCCAAAATGGGTCGGCTCCACACACAGGAGAGAGAAGTCTTGAGGGAAATTTAATGTCAAGTTTCTGCGTCTCGCCAGGGATTCTCTTTGCATTCGTATACAAAACAAGGCGAAGTTCGGGCGCTGAGACTATCCTGTCTCATGAACGCGCTGTCTCTCTTTTAACAAAAAATATATATTTCAACTGGAATGCCAAAGAAAAGTATCACTTGACACAACAAAAAACTGTCCCACGCCCAACAAACTTAGCGAAGCTACGTCCCGACGCTTAGTCTGAATTTTCGAAAAACCGTTACGGATGCGCGATATTTGATGCACGAGGTTCATCCGCCAGGTTTAGCAGATGACGGTCACGTGACTTCTTGAGCGTGACACCAACGTGACTTCTTCAGTGTGACATGATATCACGTCACGTGATACCAACCACGCGAGAATGTCACGTGACTACAGGTAACTTGATACCATGTCACGATACCTGACGTCACTTGACGTCCTTCGATATCACGACTGACACCACGAACATATTACCGTGAACTCACCCATAGCGGCGTCATCGTACGTGTTCTTTACATGACGATCTCAGGAAAGGTCATACAGATCCAGCGGATTTTTAAACACGCTGCACATTGTGTGTCACTCTATTTGTTCCATATGATTAAGAGGATAATTATTGTTGGTCATATATTGTGATTACCTGTCATTTTGCAATGTACATCATTCCAATGTGGATGTTTTGAAAATCTGGCACAACACCTTGAGCAGTTGGTAGCTGACAGCGAGTGTATTTTAACCAGAGGTTGGTGAAGGACCAAGCTTAATTGATAATGCCCATGGCTCTATCGATACTTTTCTTAGCGTGATGCAAAAACGGCTACATTATTTTCACCCCTGCTTGAGGGGTTCGTAGTCGTTTTGTGGTCTCCGAATATATGCTTCTTGTCGCAGTTAAAAATGGCGTGCATTGAATATGAATTATATATTTTTAAAAACCATTAAGCTCTCCTCCGCGATAAAAAGTGGGATAGCAATAGCTTGAAGAACTTCAACGAGGAAAAATGTACTTTGTTACAAGAAAAGACATTAAGTTATCATCTACAAGCGGCCCACGAAAAAAAAAATATATTGTTTTTTCATAGCGAAAATAATCTATGCACCACTGTGCGCTCCATTTCCAACGTAATGTTGAGCTAGCGGGCTGTACAACATGCCAATTTTTCAGACGTTACAAATGTCTCGTTGAAAAGTTATACGCGATTTTTGTACATTTTCGATGAGAAAATGGGTCCCGTTCCTCTTAGTAGGCGCCATTAATCTCCGTGCATCCATGGGTTCAGTAGGCCGACATTTTATTAACTCAGGATTTTCGGAAATCGCTTAGGAATTTCGTATCAGACGGCATCAAGCTTTGACACGTTCAAGTATGGTCCGGACAGCTAGCGGCCAAAATTTAGCAAAAAACACTTTTCGCGTTCGGCGATGTTTAGTTCATTTTCCAACGCATAAAAAAAATACTGTAACTTTTCTTTTCGCGAGCACCCTGTGCCAAACACCGCTCTTGATTTCGGCCTCTTTCTTTTCGTTGAGCTCAGCAGATGAGCTTCACTTGTGAAGCGTCGAACAATGCAAATTGAACTACGCCGCATACTTAACCTACTTAAAATACTAATCAGGAATTAACGATCTGCGCATTAACACTTCGCTTGCTCGAGCTCGAAGTCGCCCTAAAAATGAAACTAAACATGATGATATTCATTTCGTTCTTGTTCTACACCAACTCAGCTCTGTTACGTCACGGCGCGGTGGTGGCGCGTCGGGCGCACTCACGGTCTGGGGCTGTGGGCGGAAGTCTCTACGCGACGTACATTTCTGTGTTGTTTCGGAAGAAACCGGGCAAAAACCTGCCTTCTCGTCAAAATTTCTCGACTGGAGCTGCACCAAAAGAGTCGGGAAAGCTTTGAACGTCAGATTTTATGTGTTTTCTGCCTGCTCGGTTCGTCCGAGAACGTTGATAGGTACCGTGAAAAATAAAAGCCAGACGCCATAGGACCACGCTTGCTTGTGCGGAAAGCAATTTGGGCGGAATTCACGGACATTTGTGGTCGTCACATTTATTTGCTTCGTTCCAACATTAATGCGGGACAGCTGCCTAGTTGTATAGAGCACCTGCGGACTACGTTCAGTACGACTTCGAGTACAAACGGCTGCCTGAACGTTCGAACTGTCGTCTGCTCTTTCAAGCATTTCTGCTTGTGGTCATCTGCTCGTTCAAACGACAGCGGCCCGTAGAAGAAATGTTGACGCGGTAATTGCGATAAGAAGTGCAGATTTCAAAAGTCTTCTAAGTTTGAAGTGGGGATAAGTAGGCTCGGTGTAAACAGTAGATACAAGGATGTGTTGATCATTGTTACTGGTGACAATCACCGACTTGTTATGCCTGATTCTATAGGTCCGATTCTACCTGTCAATTTTCAGCATCGACGTCGACCATATCCGCTACGGTGCACGCTTTTGCAGCCTGAGTGACGTAGTATCGACGTCGACCATATCCGCTACGGTATACGCTTTTGCAGCCTGAGTGACGTAGCGACTGAAAATAGAGAGCAGAATCTCATCATACGAATCAGGCTTTAGCGCCCATTCCGCGGCTTCTATACGCAGAATGGATCGCCGTATGTCACAATACTCACGCGAAGTTTTGTGGTGTAACAAGCATCGTTAATTTCACTGAGGCCGGCTTGGGCGACGGCGAGCTTTTTGCACACACTCCATCGCGCATGCGCAGCGCCGGCGGCGTCCGCTAGAGGCGCTCTGGTTTGTTTGTAAACATGAGTATGTCTATACTTCGTTTCAGCATGTGGCAGAGCGCACTGAACGGCACGGGCACGCACGACCAATCACGAACCCACATGAATACTAGAAAGCTCCGATGTCACTGGACTCTTTCCCTGTACATGGAGTGGCTTCTGGAAATGTGCGTTGAGAACACGCGGGATATAACGATGAACACAATGACGTTGCCTTTTTGACGCTTAATTGATTCTTTCCCTCGGCGTGTTGTGTCTGCTGCGTGGTGACTGGAGCTGAAAAACAGCATAACGTACCTTCGTCTTCGTCGAAACTCTCGAGGTAGAAGACTTCCAGACAAATATAAAGAATAATAAAGCTCTAATACCGTGAAAAGGGCAGTGTGAGCAGTGGCAAAAATCTCACGTGGAGAGAGGTACCACGACGCATGCACATCGGGCTTGCGCGGCCATCTGTTTCGTCCCTTTCAAACTAACGGCTAGAGTGGGTGATGGAAGAGGAAAAGCTCCAGATTACCTTATTCCGTTAGATGGAAATCTGGGCAAGTAAGGCAGCGCGTCTGACGGCGACCGAGCTTACCATTAATATTCACGCTTGTTAATGAGACAAGATTTGCGAGGAGACTTGGGGTTTGAATTAAAGACCATCGCGGTGCGCGCGCAGCCTGAACACTTTTTTACAAATGCAATTTTGGTGTGTTTTCAATATGTGCTTCGTTTCTGTTGCCTTAAATAATGTTAGTTTTTGTTTTTTTTTCGCAGTATTTTGATGTACTAGGGGTTGTAAGATTTAATGAAACTAAACTGAAATGAGCGCCACATAGTCAATACTGGCGCGACGCATAAATTTGAGCGACCCCAGCAATCAATCGATAGCACTCTGGGGAAACAACCGCAGTCAAAGAAATTAGAACACCGTTCGTTCCAAGCAAATAAGTCACGCCTGTGTCTCTTTTTGTGCTGCGCATGAAAAGTTTGATTTTTTAACTTCACATGCTGTGCGAGCAAGCTTCACATTTATCTTTATATTCAATAGAAAATAGTAGGTAATATAATATTGTGCTCATTGTATTTAACGCGATATTCAACGCCAATAGATATTTCAGGTTAAAGGCGTCGTGAATTGATTTTTTTTCATTCTTCGCTAATGTTATATAAAATTACTTCTTGATTTTTTCTCAATATTTTCCACGTGCATTAAAGTCATACAAAAAAATTAATTAGCACAGATGATAATTTGAACTTGTTGTTAGAACATAGTGTTATGTGTTCTGGCACCGGTTTGAGCTACGATTGTTTATCGCAGAAAAGCTATTGTGTTGAGAATTCTGAGTTGACAATAGATATCGTTAGAGATCGGTAATTGTACTCACCACCAGGAACTTTGCAATGAGTAAAAAGCTACAAATTTTCTAATCGCCAATATAATACACAATTAGTACACCCGGGTTACATGATTTCCCTCTCAGCACAATAATGTCAGATTGCCGAAGAAACAGAAGCAAAAACTGCTGCGCTCAGTGTACGGAATGGAAGAACAATATCGATACGCTTACTTTCGTGATAATTTTTATTTGGGTTATTTTGAAAATTCTTTCGGGGTTGATGTTGAGAGGAAAAATTCATTCTAAAATAACAAGAAGGCCAGAAACCACAAGATGAACGCTTTTTTAAGTACGGATGGACTTGCGATCCTACCATTTGTAACTGACCACCTTGCTCGCTAATCGATTTGCATAGTTCTTATGAAGGTTACCGCAAAACAAAAATGAACATTGCAAAAAACAAGTTTTTACTAGACAAGAACTTTAGAATAGATCTTCGTTTAGAGAGGTGTCTTTAAAACAAAGTATTTTGCTTTAGAAACTGTATTTGTTTTTCTATGGATGCCGCTTGCTCTGCACAACTGCAACCAGGGCAACTGGTAATCGCCATGTATCTGCTGGTGTGGACAAGCACGTGCAATTCAAGCCAACCAGAGCTACCTACATGAGCAGGCTGTAAGTTGTTCCAAGTATGGAGCGCTTGCCTGGTTGCTATGCTTGTCATAATGACTAATGTACCCAGTCAAGCAGGTTTTGTCATTAATGTTTAGAGAAGTATGACGTCTGATGCTTCTTGTTTCCAGGAAGAGCCAGTCCGTTGCGGCAGGAGTGCTATCCTTGACCTTAAGTGCTTGCGGAGGTAACCTTGCACCTGTTACAAATCTAAATAATTGCAAGCTAATATTAGAAGCATTCATTGTACGAACTATATATTATCTGATTATTAAGAATCAAAAGCGTTCAGATAATGTGGCACAAATGCACTTACCCTCGGCGTGAGCTTAAAGGCCGACTTGCCGGAAATGCCGGAAAAAGTGGAAAGCGCGAAGTGTACGTTGGCCTTTAAACAACGCGTGTAATGTAGGTAAGGAATCTACTATTTAATTCTGTCGTAGGACTCTCACTGTACGTATATGTTTAAAAGTTTTCCACTTATAACTAGAATTGCGCCTTGGATCGTAAACTTAATTTACAAATTTCTCTCGCGGAATAAACATTCAGTCGTCTTCGATGAAAAACTGTTTAGCACAGTCACGGAAGGTTGCTTGGAATTCCAAAATGCATGTCTGGTTTCAACTGGACTGCCGTATTGTTTCAACAAAATATATCTCGTTGCCACTTGCCTGGCAATTACGTTAAATTAAATACTTGATGCCGGTCATAAAAAGGGGATTCACTGCGTTCTTTCCACGCAACGCATATACAGGTGCGACAGGTCCGTCAACGAAAAGAGAAATATCCTTTTTCTGCAAGCATCTCCTTTGCAAATCGCGAGTATCAATGCATGGGGTCTGAATTTTGGTGCAGTCGATTGCAGTTTCGCCTCGAGGCTCTGAAACAGTGCTTTGGAGTTCCAAAGCCAAGGGAAAATTCAGTGAACCTCGCCCATGAAGAGGGGGGGGGGGGGCGTGTTACGGCGACACGCCTAGTTTGAAATGTAAGCTTGCGCATCTCGTGGGAACGTACAGGAGGGTTTGAGTCTGACCATGATAAAGCTGAATTTGCGTCTGTTTGAAAGCAAAGCTCCGCGTGTGCCCATCAATGTGAAGTTTGAAGTCAGGACTGCTAATCCAACAAATGACGTGGCCTGAAATAAGATGAACTTTGATACTTAAATATGCCCATGGACGATGATCAAATGACTTGTTTTTCCTGTGCAGATCAGATTTTAATGACGAACTGTCGCTTCTAGGGGGCGTAGGTTTTCGCCGGATTCAATTCCCAGTTAGCCATGAATAATCCACAGAATTGCTCTGCCGTAAAGTAGGTGATCAGGAAGTTTTTAGCACGTGCAAAAACTGAGTCTTATTGAAGATACGTAAAGAATTCAGGAGTACTGTCATGGTGACTTCGCCAGTGCCGTCTATTAGCGCAATCTCAGCAATAAAGCATTTGCAGAGTTTTCGGGGTTTTTTTTTTCATTCGGCGTACCTCTTTTGGTTTTTATATTGAACGTTTTCATCAGTAAATAAAAATACAGCTAAACAAGTTGGTCTCTTTTCGGCGAATGTGTGTTTTGTTTTTGCACTGCTGTTAACATAAAATGACGTAAAATGACAGGAACAAAATAGCATGTTTAGAACTGGAATCTGGAACATGAATTAAGAAACACGCACACGCAAGTACAAGTGACTGAGATATTGGTCCACAGAGCAACCATAGATTTCACTTCCAACCAATTCACGATTACTCAATCCGATTGTAATACGAGCACATGTATTTGCCCAGGTTTTCTTTGTCAATACGCGCCCTCTCTTTGCTGTTTATCACCCTAAGTTTAGATCATTCCCTCTCAATGTTACACTTGAAACAGGCAAGCTAAGAAAGCGAAGTGCCGCAGTACTTAATGTTGCCAAATCAATCCAATGTGATCGCCAAAAGACAACCGGTACCACCAGGCCCACCCCACCATCAAGCAAACTGGGCGAACTCCGGCCGTGGCATCTCCGCCCCCTTTCTTTTATGCGTCCCTTATCTACTAGATCCGACATCATGTTGTTAGTAAACAAGTGAGTAGTAGCCCAACACGAGCGTTTTGTGACCGCATTTCACAAACGAACGGCGATCGAACATGTAACACCGTGTCGGGTTCAAATAAGATTTGAAAAATATATAACAAATTAATTAAAAATGGGCGGCCGAGCGCTCCCCTTTTGATGGCGAACTGTCCTTTTTTCGGTTAAAACCGAATGCAGCAAAATTTATTCGGCAGAATTTTATTGTTTTTTTTTTGTTGAAACCGAAAGCGATGAATTCTACTTATATCACTAGATATGCCTTAAAACTGTATATGGCTATACATTATCCATTTATATTGAGGCCTATGTATTTAAATTTGTTTTCCTTTCCTTTTCAGTGCATACAGTCTAGACACTACATATGTGTGGAAGCAACACGAACCTTGTTTTGCTGTGACTGTGATATGACATGAAGGCTATCTATTTGTGTTATCGCGAAAGGTGAAATTTAATTTAATATAATTGTTATTAGCTTTTGAAGTGTTCAATGATCTTGTGTGTAGAGTGTATGTCGGTGAGTTCTGTGGTGACTAAAACTGTAGGAAAAGTAAAGAGCCAAGTTATAGATCGGTGCAATCCCATCTGCGCTGAGGAAGCAACGATTTCGCACATCTGAAAATGTTATTGGTTCCACTTAAAAGAAAAAGAAAACGGACGGAATATTAATTATGCATTGCGGCTGACAAAATTGGTTAATGTAGCTCCCTAGATTTGAATTCGCTTTTGTGTAAGAAAAAAAAAGTACCAATTAAAATAAATAGGGGCAGTCTATAGGTAAATGCAAAACCAATATATAATTTCTTTTGGCAAGTAGCTTCACACGTGTGCGAGTATGGAGTGGCTACACTTTAAGAAATGAACAAATACGCAATATATGTTATTTTCGCGTATTTTGTATGGTAAGAAAAACTTGAAAACTCGTTGGGGTTAGGTTATTCTACCCTGGAGCAAAGCAATCTGAAAATGCTGACGCTGCAAACATTTGTTTGTCTCATCTCTCCCTCACACTTTCCTCGCTCGCGGTGGACCCTCCTCAGGGAACATCAATCTTGGGTGTCTATTACACTACACGGGGTGGGAGGCGCGCCAGGAGAATGTTTTTCCCAGTCCTTTCAGCTGGTTTCTTGCTGATGTTTGCAATTCACCGGCCTTCCGCGTCCCTACGAAGGCATCAATTGCATCTGGAAGTTTCGGGACTAAGAAAATCCGAGATGAAAACAAAACAAAAACAGTCCCCCACACAAAAATAGTTTTATCGTTTCAATATCGTTGATCCGAATGTAGTTCTGTAAAATGCTTCTCTTCTAGAGGTTTGCTATTGCTTCCTACCTTAAAAATTACTTTTATAACGTTCCTCGTTGATTTCTCAAGCTTGCTATTTTATGTAGTTATTTTATTCTGCCGCGTGTATGGAGCAAGCAAGATCAGTTCTTTTCTCGCAGCAAGACTAGACTACAGGCATCACCCTAAGCTTAGCCTCCACCCAAATGAAACGCTAGTGGTTGCAACTAGATTGCCAAAGTTGGAGAACGTTAACCCTCACCTGATGCAACCGTTTTCAGCGAGTTCTTTTTGAATATTCAATGAGGGATTGTGGGGGGGGGGGGGAAGAATTCCTTGTAGCGTTTGCCATATTTCTTTATGTGCTCATGGGATAACTTGGTTGCCCTTACCTCATCGAAAATTTGCATACATTGCCGATAACTTTCTGAATCGGGTAACAATACGTTCTCAAACTTTTTCATCTGGTCCATACCCCAGCGTTACCATGGGTACTGAGAGTTCAATGACGCGTAGCTTATTGTTTTTGCGATGAATAAAGCACATTCTTGTTTTCTCTCAAACACCCGCTATTTGTGATTTCGCGCGAGGATCATTGCAGTTCAATAGGAATCGCACGAACAAAACTTGATTGGTTGATGCAATACGCGCTAAAATTACTTTTGTTTAGTTTCGGAACAAAGCGCGACAAACTGTGCTGAGTTTTTTCGGTGCCTTGGTGTGAATGAGACTCAGACACTCAAAGTACTATCGTGGATCGGTTTCGACGTGAATGCAAACTTCGAAATTCAGTTTGGACGAGTCTTGTTACCAGGGCATCCCTCACGGAGGCACGTCGCCCCTCCAGAGAGGAGAATTCCGAAGATCTGGCGTATTGTTGAAGTGCGGAAGAAACAAATGTAGAGTTGAGGATGAAATATGTTATGGACCAACTCAAGTGTCACACGTCATGCCACAGCAGGAGGCGCTGCTGTCGGCACGGCGCATGCGCAGATGATCAGGTTTCTGCGCCCGTGCAGTGCTCACGCCCAGTGCGAGCAAACGCGGGCTTCTTTGTAATTATTGTGTTGGTCGAGAGCAACGATCGAATGACGTTTACCTTATTCCTTAATAAATCCCACAGTAAAAGTCAAAATTTGGGGGGTTTACGAGCCAAACCAACATAGGGCATCTGGCACGTCCCAGCGGAGGACTGAGGTTTTATTTCAACCATTTTGGAAATCTCTTGATGTGCAACCCAAAAGCTCGGTTGCACGGCTCCTTCTTCGAAATATGCCTCCGTCAGATTGCGGGCACCTCGGCCGGGATTCGAACCCGCCACCTGCGGATTCGTATAGGCCGGTGATTTGCCTCGGAGCCACCGTAAGCGGCCAGAAATCTCACAGTATTCGTGAAGTTTTCTTCTCCGAGATGCCTCTGCGATATAGAAAATGTCGGACTGCTATGAAATGTTGACCGTCAAAACGTTTTACTTTGTATTAAACTGGCATTTAAACTCGCGTTCATGAATACAACTTCACGCATTTTATTACCAAAATGGGCTATCTCCTCAGGGAGGCCCGTCTTGAACACGACTCTGGTGCACTACCGAGCAGATTTTTTTTTCAATTTTTAATATTATCGTTTACACAGGAATCAATTGTATGGTCCAAATGTAAAAAAATATATTACGTTTTTTTTTCTTTAGAGAAATAATATATTACATCTTGCCCGACTCTCAGCCTCCGACAAAATGCAGCTCTAGCGCTCTTTACGAGATGACCAAGTTTCAGAAGTAGCCTTTTCAATCATTCAAAATCTGTAAGCGATTTTCATAAATTTACAGTAAGAAAATTGCGGCGACGAAGTCCGCCCCTGCCGGGACGCAACCGGGAAATGGCCCCAGCCTCTTATTCACGTCTATCGAAAATCGCTTACAACATTTCTATCAGATAACGGCAAGCTCTGAAACTTTGACATCTGATCTAGCTTGTTAGTCCTACATATGGATAAAATCCGAGAGTTCAGCGATGCATAATTTATTTTTGCAAAGAACAAGAAAAAGTAACAAAAAGAAAAGCTGCCGACTTTTTCTTGGGGGAACCCGCATGTCAGCATCAAAAATACGAGCGCGCCTTCGCGAATTTTTTTCGTAATATGCACGTCAACACATTTCTAGCGCGTCTATTAATGTTTCGCTGTTAATAAGTTCCCTATAGACGAACACGCGGCCCTGACGTCCCGCAGCTGCGGTGGCGCTGTCGACAGCACTGCGCATGCCCAGACACCTCACTTCACGCGAATTCGGTTTGTGCGCACGCGCAGTGCCCACACCTGGTGTGGGCAAACGCGGGCTTGTTTGTAAACAGCGTGTCCGTCTATATATTCGGACACCCAAGAGAGACTGGAAAAAGTAGCATAGATGCATGCTCACATGATAGGCATTCTATTAGATAACTAAAACAAAACATACTTCCTTATGGGATCTTTGCTTGATGCAGCAGATACTCCTAAAGCTGCGTTTTATTCAATACATACGAGTGAAAGTTGATCTGTAATAAAATTATAACCTCCGACTCAAACAGTTTTGCTGCAAAGTCCTCTACTCAGCTCACTATAGTCAACAAAAAAGCCAACTCTCGTCAGATGTTTCATTAAGAACGCCCCCGACCCCTTTTTTTTCTTTCCTCAAGGAAAAAAATGAACACTCACAAATGTGTTCGTGGAGCTTTGTTCCAGGTTTCAGTTGAATAAAACAAAAAGGGACCGCAAGCCAAATGGCAGAGGTATATACCTAGCTAAGTCGCAGTGATGATTTCCAGAAGTCGACGCGGACAGAGCAAAAAGCGCCTCTGCAGTTTTGCAGTGTCAACTGCTTTCTTTGCTTTTTCGCACCTGCAAGCGCCTTTTTGTTGCACCCAGAGCGTTGTAGTTTTCCGCAGAGGGTGGAGATCAAAGCATTCCGGGCGCGGCCAAGTTTGTATACTCCATTAGAAGGATTAAAAACAACGCCGACATGCTCTTGTTCATGGCCTTCCCCTTGTTCTAGCCGAGAGAATTTTCTTTAACGCGCCCAGGCACGTTCATAAGGATACATTAGAAAGATTTTATTTTATTTGCTTCTCGCTTACCGAAGTAGGCAGTAGAAATTGCGCTCGCTCTGAAAGAACGAGCGCTCTCGGTCATATTTTCTTCTCTCCTTGGTTTAAAGCGTAGCGTCGAAAACCAGCTGCCCTTATCACGCATCATTTGCGGGTCAGGAGAACTTTGCGTAGCGGCGGAGATGATAGCATTATCTGGTTAATGGAAACACAGGAGAACATCACTCTTTTTTTTCTTCTTCTTTTTTTGCATATTAACAGACATTCTTATGCTTTAGGTTGACAAAACAACAACAAACAAAAACAGCGATGATAAAGAAGCCTTTGTTTGATTAACGCCGTATTAAATTGAGCTCTGCCACGAGCAGAAAGAAAAAAAAAGGTGCACGCACATTACACTCAGTGCCTTCGCTGCAACATCATTTATCGAGGGATGATATGCAGACGCGACTGACTGCGATTAGCAGCGTTAAACTTGCTCCCGCGTGAGTTTAATGCGGAATCTCGAAAAGGATGAGGGTCATTTGCATAGCCTAATACCGCTCACCACAATTGCTTTTATAATACAATAAAAAGCTGGTTTAACGGAGTGTTACTCGCAGCCGACCCTATTAATGAAAAAAGGTCGCGGTATACCGATGCGTACGGTGGCGTCTCAAGAGCCGCTTGAGTTAACGGAGGGTTGTTGGAATAGGTTATGAATAACTTACTGGAGTGGCTTATGTAAGTAGCCGAAAATGAAAGTGGAAAATCTTACACGCTGCTTTATTTTGCGAGAGACGTAGCTCATTTGAAGACTTACTGTGACGTTTTATTTTCTCCTTCTTTATAGTGTAACATCAATATTCTGAACACCGAAAAGTGACTGGGCAAATGGAGATAGAACTATTTTCGCTGGAAGCTTAAAGGGAATCTGAAGCGGTTCATGAGACCAATCCCTGTCAGATGGGCACTTTAAAGACCTTAAAAACGGAGTCCTTTAAAGAGTGTGCGAAGCAGCGCACGCCGACAAGAGCGAGATAGCGAGCTGACTCGCATTTTTATAGGAGTTCATTCTGAAGGCCTTTCAAACTGTGCCAGCGTATTTTGTCCGGTGAATTTGAATATCACGAGCATTTGACTCGGACGTCTCAATTAGACGCGATGAAAACCAAACATCGACCGCTGGGTGTGACATCACACCCAGAGGTTTCAACTTCCTTGCGCATGCCGCTGGTGATTGAACACGCGCAGCGCTTTTGACTGCTCGCGTTAAGCCTGAAACACACGCGACCGAAAAATTGCTTCGCATCGCGTCGGCATGCAGCGTAAACATAGCAACCGTCGACGAAGCTGTCATGGGACGGCACAGCGTTGGGCCACGTCGCAGCGTTCCTATGGTTACGCCGCTTGGCGACGCGACGCGACGCGATTCTTTTTGCTTACGTGTGTTTCACGCTTTAGGATTGCGGAAGCCGCGGAAAGGTTAAGATCTGTGTATAATCTGCCACGAATCTCTCTTCTCACCGAACACGTCGTGAAAGAGTAGCTTCAGCGCTATTTTGAATGCGCTCTTGCGGCTGTACTTGGCGTGTCAATCTGAAACATACAATTTTGATATTCGCGATCCTGGAGGTCAAATGAAGACGATTTAGGCTGTTTTTTTTTCAATAGCAGAACCGCTTTAGTTTTTCTTTAACAAACGCAGGGCGAGGATAATTTTGTTCGCGCTTTTTGTTACGTGATTCATTACGGGTAACGTGTTACTTTTTTCTGTAACGTAGCAAGGTACTACTTTTAACTTTTCGTTCAAAACCGTACGGATAACTTATTAATGTTAGTTATTTCCAGTAACGGGTAACGTTACGTTACTTGTTACACCTTCTTCCCAAGACCGAACGATGATAGATTGAAACACCTCCCAAAGGAATTTCGGGAGTACTTGACAGGCACAACGAAAGGTGCGACAGGCATTCCGCCTATCCGCAATAGGTAAGTTGGTAGACAATGACATTCATAAAGCGAGGCTCGTTAATAGTTATAATGAAAGCCTATTTTTGTCAGCTTTTGGAGGTTTTCTCTCCCCTAGTTCCTCACCTTTAAAGTAAAGTATGCTTGATATTGAAATAAGCTGAGCATGGATTTTAAAGCTGGTCTATAATTTAAATGTTAACAATGCTAACAGGCCGGACGGCATACCTAGCCGTATACGTAAAGAAGTGTTTTGGTATTTTATCCAGTTTTTGGTTTTCATTGTTTGATGGCTCGTTGACCTCTGGCTGTCCGCACAGTGAATGAAAAAGTGCACAACTGGTTCCGGTCTACAAATGCGACAGTAAGGTGGTGCTTTGGGCCAGTTCGTGTTTGGAAGATGTTTCATAGCGAATACAACTTTTGAAAGCGCTATATCTTTTTTGCAATAAGCGTACTATTTTTGTACACCTGCTGAGCGTATGAGAGAGGTGTTGTTGCACCTTTTGGCGGCTTCCGAAAGGTTTTCAGGAAATATTGCACCTTTAAAAAAAAGGCTTTTTTCGCCTGAAAGCACTTTTCTTACAGTTTGCCGGGATAGACTATTGAAGTAATAGGCCGGTATCATACTGGGCTCTGCGTATAAGACGTGTTTTTGGAAACGTGGGGGAGAAGGGGGGGGGGGGGACTAATCTACTGATTCAAAGCGAGAAAAAGGAAGAATTGACTCCGTAAGTGTGACGTCATGGGTCCAAACAAACCGTTGCTAGGGTCGTTGTTATGGACAAATACATGTGGCTAGGTTTCGCTACGAAAACCCGACCGTTCAAAAATCAGGAGTAGGATTTAAACTTCTAAAAATCACAGATATAGAAAGCTTGAATGTCATATATGTTTCGACAGAAGTGTGCCGGTAAGCGCTTGTTTCTGAAATATTTACGACTGCAACTTCCGGTCCTCAAGATGCCTGCAGCAGACGACGAATGCAAGTAGTGTGCCGTCTGCCGCACGCCGCCGGCCAGCCGGCGCCGGCGTCTGAATCGTGTGAATAAAGACGACATTCTGATATTGCATTTGTTTGAAATATAATGAGTTTCAGACACTTATAAGAATTCATAGTGGGGTGCGATGCAAAATATGGTTTATCGAAAGTCCGGGCGTCGATCGCGATGATCGTCTGCTAAAAGATCGCAATGCACCCGTGAAAAAAGCACTTCAGGCGATCGGTTGAGATCCCAAATTTTGTTTGCGGACTCGCACTATGGGAGGGTGCTTCGTACCTGGTTGTAACCATCGCGTGGAGAAATATTCTTGCAGTTTCTTCAGATTTGCGCAAGACCCCAAAGCGCGAAAGAACTGGATAAGAAAAACATAAGGTGAGTTTATTACAGATTGTACTCGCATCGCGGGTTCGATGGAGATCTTCACCAAAAGAGCACATCCACGAAATTTGATGTATACCAATAAAAAAAGAAGAAAATACTGCGAAATTGCGATAGACATGCAATTCTTTAATGACCTGACAACTTCAATAATAACAATAACAAACGACTTACCTCGGCGGCGTACGATTTGTTTCTCATGCTGGCCTGCACTACGCCGGTAATGCACTTCAGGTCGTCGTCGTAACTGATCTGCACGACGTGGTTTTATTTTACGGCATTTTCACCCCTCTGAACTAAGCCGGCGCTTAGTTTTCTTCACAGAAAAAAAACGCACATTGCGGAGGCCTCTACGGCCATGGCGATGCACTTGTTTTTGTCGGTCGTTTACCGACGCAATTCAATGAAGACGCCCGCTGCAACAGAGGCAAGCAAATCTATCGTGTCGTCTGCTACGAAAGCAAAGCGGAGTGTAATACTTCAGAAATGGCTTTCATTGTTGGAATACGACACTGAGACGACAAGAACATCTTCATAACTAGATATCAAGAAGTTAGGTTGCTTACAAAAAATTATTTACTTACTTGTAAGCAAAAATCTAACCTCATGTGGAGTCTCCATACACTCTAAGAAAAAATGACAAACCGGGGTGTGGTAAAAATGGCGCTTTGGAGGCTTTGACTACACAAAAGGCGAGTTACCAGCCTTTGGGCAAAGTCACGACACCAAACCGCTGTGGAATGACCACCTTTCTGCAGGTGACGACAGGGAGAGTGTCACTTTCGAATCTGATATTCACGTGCAGGCAGTCGTAAATGATATTAGTAACTTAGATAACTACATAAAGACTATAAATTATGTTCTTCCTTAGCTTTCGTGATCTTTTAAGATCCGCCAAGTTCACATCTGTTGGGCAATTCGCGTAAATTGGTGGAATACAAATTTTGTCGGCACGAGCAGCAACACTGGTTCTCATCAGCTGTGCCTGGCTTGGCATCAACAACAACGAACGACGCGTTTGGACTCGTTTGGTCTGTCGTGAGTGTTTGCCGAAATGAGGTAAGGATATTGTTTTTGCCGCATTTAAGGCCCGTTCACACTCTTGCGACCGATAGAGACCAGACCAGTTTTAAGCCCCTTGCGATCTCTCAGCACCAGCTCCGCTTTAGCGCATCCGGTCCTAAGAAGTCGCAAAAGGCTTAAAAACCCGTCTGGTCTCTCTCGGTCTTACTCGGTCGCAAGAGTGTGAAACAAAGTAATTAGTGGTATATCTGATCGTATTGAACCATTGAACACTGAGACCGGTGATCGACAGGGTAAACATGCTCATAGGTATGTGACTGTGTCTGCCCGTACTGTTTTCCTCAATCTCGGAGCGGTTGGGTTTCTGAGCTGCACCTGTCGTGGTTGTGATCTCCCGGCTGTACGTACGTAGCGCGTGAACTTCCGATTCAGTAGCGGGTTGCAGTGCAGTGGCATTGTAGTAATTGGCTTTTACTAGATAGTAAAGCGATACGCACACGTCGTGCACCTCTAGAGGAAATCGTCGCACGCACTACGCGGAACTCGTATAAAACGAATGGGTACAATATGTAAATAAACTTGTTTTTTTGTTGGAAAAAAGGAGGCATGGCATAGTGGTTAAAGGGTAACTGCAAAGAAAAAAAAGTTTTTTTTTAAACAGTCTAATTGGGACAAGTAGGTCACAAAACAAATATCCCGCGAAAAAAAAATTTTTTTTTACAATATTCGCGTTACGGGACGTAATTCAGTCAGAGTCACACCTCTCCACATTTGAAACTCCCGCTCTTTCGCCGCCCGCGGAGAAGAAGATCGCCCCGCCCCTCGCTCTTGGATTTGCTGTTGGATTGGCTTGGCTGCGGAGTTGAACATACGCAGCGTCCCGATTTCCGGTGCGTCTTGTGTGCCTTTCGTAGCTTCTGCACTTTACTTCTGTGTCCTCGGGCAAAATGGACCCCGAGTTGAAGCGTCAGCTTCTTGACCGCACCGAGCAGCTGGGTCTTCGGCCATACGAAGACACGCCGCGGAGGACGGCTGCCGACAACGACGACGGCGCACCGCCCGAACCTCCCGAGCCTTCGGCGCGCTTGGACGACACCCGCTGGTAATTGAACTCCAGCTGTTCTTCGTTAGGCGTTATGCATGTCCGCGTTCTGTTATGCTCCTTTGTATTGCTTAAATGTATCACATTGATGTACAATTTCCCCCACTGTAATGCCACCCTGGCGCTGTGGGAAAGTAAATAAATGAAATGAAAGGGACTGCGTCGCTGCTACCTTCTCGCGCGAGACGTCGCATGCTTTGACGAATTGGCCACTGAATGGCTCGGGTGGTACCAAACTTCCTCGATTTGTCAAGACTGAAAGAAAAAAGTTAGTCTACTGCTGCTATTGACTCTTGCGATATTACGTGCAACCAGGTGCCGCTGCGGCCGCTGCCAGCTAATGCCAACGGCCCGCGAGTGCGTCTGCTGCCTGGAGGTTCCGAAGGTCTCCTCCAAGGCTGGTAACCGCTGCATCACCGATCACTCCGACTTTTTCGGTGGCATCCTGAATCCAGTCGTGCTCCAGATCGCCTACCGGATGAGGGCGATGGAGCTAAATGACATGGAGCTCATCGGACAGAGGAGCACCCATAAGTAAGGCTAACATCAGGTCGTGTTGCATGCTGTAGACCAGAAAAGACGTTGATGTATTTTTACTACATTATTTGGCCTGACTTAGTAAGCAGATGCTAGGGCATGACTGACTTTTGCTGGGATTGTAATTATGACCTTGCTGTCGATGGGGGCCTAGTTGTGTGGTGCATAGACAATCGGCAAGAGCAGCAATACTTGTTCACATTATGTGCATCTTGTTACTATCTGAGGTGATAAGTTAATTTTACTGTGAGTTGATTTGATTGCATATAGTCCCTTGATACTTTTGTTCTAGATTCACAACATTTCTGCTCTTCAGAGCAGTCTCTTCCTTGAGTTTTTCTTGTATTCTCATGTGTCACCTAAGTCATCCTTCTTGTCTTTCAACAGGAAGTACCGGTATGTGGCGTACCGGCAGTTTGTCTGGTGGATCTGGCGCCGCCTTGGCAGAGGGAACCGGATGGTCTTGCCAGCTTGTGTTGTACAGGCCATTCGAAACATGTATCCATCTGATGAATACCGGGGCTTTCAAGCTCTGTGAGCCGCGGGATTTATGTGCACACAACTTCATCCCCAAAGTTACGAGAACAGTTAATGGGTGCTCCTCTGTCCCATGTCGTTTAGCTCCATCGCCCTTATTCGGTAGGCGATCAGGAGCACGACTGGTTTTAGGATGCCACCAAAACAGTCGGAGTGATCTGTGATACAGCGGCTACCAGCATTCGAGGCGACCTCACGAGCGCGGGCCGTCAAACGAACTTCACCTCTTTTTTCTTTTCGAAATTAATGAAACCAGAGCCAGGAACTGCGTTTGACGATCTCGGTTATCTCTTTACATTTTTTTCACCCAATTCCAACGGCCGCTGCTCGACAGTAGAAAGGATCGCATATAATTGTAAGAGACTGCCGAGGCGCTCAGAATGTGTGAAGGGTCACGTTAGAACGGTGAGGTAATGCCGAGGTGGCAGAAGTGTACGAACGACAGTTCTGGTCCCGAAATTATTTTTGTTAAAAAAGTAGTTCCCAAGCTTTAGATTTTAAGGGTGATCACTACACAGCTAGTGTCTTGACGCTATTTATTAACTTTTGAGTTTTGTACTCATTTATGTTATGTTGTAGGTTTTTTCTGTGTTTCCCAGTAACATGAAACGTCTTGCATTGCACTGCATGTCGTGTTTGTGAATTGTGGTATTCGGTTTTTTCCTTATTTCCCAGTAACATGAAACATCTCTTATTGTATTCAAGAGGTTGACTTGGTGTGCAGTGTTGTATGCAAATAAAGAAGTTCTGGGAAAAAAAGTCAGTGGAGTAAACTTTTATTGATATTTACACATGCAGTGAGGGAGGACGGATGTACGTTATAGAAAGCCTCAGAATATGGTGGCATGTGGTTTGTATTACACTTGCCATTCATCAACGGCACACCAGTTCATGTGGGGGGGGGGAAGAAATGAAGGAAATTGGCGCTTGAAGCATTCTGAAAAAAGAACAAACCAGACGGGAAGTTACCCACACTGCAAAAGTAACAATCAGATAGAACTGTTATATGCAATATATTTCGACAAATCGCAAGAAAAAATTAAAATTGAGCCCGCACAGGACACATTTCCTTTATGCCTCGGGGTAATGTTTCGGCACGGAGGGTACACCTGGAACTTTCAGAAAAGAAAAGATCATTTCCCTACATGTTGCCTACCTCATGCCCGAGCAGAGACTCGGTCACGTGGAGAAGAGTGACTAGAGCACCTACGTGTGCCTCTGAAATACAAAAACACCACACAGACAAGCAGCACAAAGGCACTTACTTTCACTGCAAAGGAAGCAACAATGAAACAGCAATACAGTTTAGTTAAATAAATCGCAGCAAACAATTGTGCCCTTTGAGGACACATTTCTCTATGCCTCAGGGTAATGTTGCGGCACAGAGGGCACACCTGAAACTCGCAGGAGGAAAATTATCGCTTCATTACGCGTTACCTACCTCATGCCTGAGGCGCAGAAAAGAGCGACGTGAGCACCCACCGCTGCTTCTGAAACATAAAAACGCCACGCACAAAAGCAGCAGACAAGCACTTACCTACACTGCTAAGAAAGCAACACAGTATAGTTAGACAAACCAGCAAAAAATTGAGGGACGCACAAGACACATTACCTTTATGCCTTGGGGTAATGTTTCGGCATGGAGGGTACACCTGGAACTTTCAGAAAAGAAAAGATCATTTCCCTACATGTTGCCTACCTCATGCCCGAGCAGAGACTCGGTCACGTGAAGAAGAGTAACTAGAGCACCTACGTGTGCCTCTGAAATACAAAAACACCACACAGACAAGCAGCACAAAGGCACTTACTTTCACTGCAAAGGAAGCAACAATGAAACAGCAATACAGTTTAGTTAAATAAATCGCAGCAAACAATTGTGCCCTTTGAGGACACATTTCTCTATGCCTCAGGGTAATGTTGCGGCACAGAGGGCACACCTGAAACTTGCAGGAGGAAAATTATCGCTTCATTACGCGTTACCTACCTCATGCCTGAGGCGCAGAAAAGAGCGACGTGAGCACCCACCGCTGCTTCTGAAACATAAAAACGCCACGCACAAAAGCAGCAGACAAGCACTTACCTACACTGCTAAAGAAAGCAACACAGTATAGTTAGACAAACCAGCAAAAAATTGAGGGACGCACAAGACACATTTCCTTTATGCCTTGGGGTAATGTTTCGGCATGGAGGGTACACCTGGAACTTTCAGAAAAGAAAAGATCATTTCCCTACATGTTGCCTACCTCATGCCCGAGCAGAGACTCGGTCACGTGGAGAAGAGTGACTAGAGTACCTACGTGTGCCTCTGAAATACAAAAACACCACACAGACAAGCAGCACAAAGGCACTTACCTGCACCGCAAAGGAAGCAACAATGAAACAGCAATGCAGTTTAGTTAAATAAATCGCAGCGAAAAATTGTGCCCGCAGAGGACACATTTCTCTATGCCCCAGGGTAATGTTGCGGCACGGAGGGCACACCTGAAACTTGCAAGAGGAAAATTTTCGCTTCACTGCGCGTTACCTACCTCATGCCTGAGGCGCAGACTTGGCTGCGTGGAAATGAGCGCGTAAGCACCTACCCTTGCTTCTGAAATATAAAAACGCCACATAAATGCAGCAGACAGGGACACTTACTTGTGCTGCAAAGAAAGCAAGTCTAAAAGAAATGGTGCGCAAGGGCACTTCGGTTTGCTGCAACAAACGCAACTAACAAGTGTGCTGACATCAATTAAGAAAAAGGCAAGGCATGGCATGGTATAGGCACGGTATGCCACGGTACAAACTTTGCCCCTCAAAAGCGGGTGCTTAGCCTCTAGCTTCAAAGAAACATGTAATGTGGAAAGACATTCTGCTATACATCCCGTACCTCAGGCCATAAAGAAGGGACTAGCAGGGAGAAAGAGGTCGAGGAACCAAAGGTGCTTCAGGACTGGTCCTGAGACGATCTGCAGAGAAAATTTAAATATTAGCAACAGCTAAAAATGCTTGCATTGCCAATTATCAACAAAAACAGATAAAAAAATGCAGCTGAAGGCTATTGTAAAAGGTAAACATAAAAGAAACATCTATCATCCTTTGGATCAAGAGGGAGCTAGGCTATGGACATATTTATTACTGACGAGGCTGTCTTGTTATCAGGAACTCTCGGTTCTTGTTAACAGGAACATTCGGTACTTGTGTTAACGTACCCGGCATGAGAGCTGAAGCGGGATCGTCTGGCCGCAATCAGGTCACTCTTGGGGGGCCTCGGGTACCTGGCACACATCGGTGGCAGATGCTGCGACGCATTCGCCTCGAGGGCTTCCCTCAGGGTCGGCCACTTTTCCAGGCAGGTCATGACCTCAGCCATGAGCTCATCACGGTACTCTGAAAGGCAGAATCTTGTGTCACTGTTTTGTCCCCAACCAACGGAGCAATAACATACCAAATGTTGCTTTGCTTGGGATTGGCCGAGCTGTGGAATGGCCCTTCCGTGCTTTGGACGTGACGACCATGAAGCGCTGTACTCCTTCCCGGGTTGTGGCCTGCTCCCGCCCAACGTTTTCATTGTAGTGCAGTGCAGCAACCAGGGTCCTGCAGTGAAAACAGACAAGATATGGGCTGGTGCTTATACAAAAGAACTTGGTTCCAATGTGGAGACCGAAATGTATACATACACTTGATGGAACAAAGTATAGACTATGTATTACCCTAGTTTCACGGGCGCTCTCAACTGCCATTGAGTCAACGACAGTTGACTCAATCGCGATTGGCCGGAGTTGCACGGCTGCGCCAACTGTCATCGAGCCGGTAATGACAGTTGAGTTCAAGTGAGCTCCCCTACTTCGGTTCAACTGAACGGACTTCCCCAACGGAGGTAAAATGGACCCTGTCCGCAGGACCGCTGCCGCCCACCATCGCTTGCGAGGCACTTACTGTTTAGGAATGCAGGGGGAAGGAATAGGGTTAAGCGTCCGAGCTGCCGCTAAAATAATTCCAACAAGCCACCAAACGAGCGAAGATGGCGGCGGGACCAGCCGTATAAATGGACCAATAGTAATGGGGGCACCAATCGTAGCGAGCGGTAGCTTGCACCACCTAGCCTAAAATATGTGCACCCTTGCC
>JAZHYW010007583.1:0-83626 GCA_037355805.1 Ixodes ricinus
ATGAGGCGGAGAATAACTAAAGGAACTAAACGTTTAATGAGGGCGAACTTGTGCCCAAGAATAAAAAGGAAACAGAAGATAACAGCAGAGCGTCGCGGGCGTCGAAATCGGCGAAAGAGCAGAGTCGAACGCTGGGGCGAAACTGACTCCGGCTGGCTACGCGGAGCCCCTTTTCTACACGCGTGGGCTTCTGGAACAGTCGGCGTAGAAGGTTCGGCGGGTAGAACATTCTAAACTCGAATCAGCAAGCATGGTTCTCGAATTTACCAGAAAATTTCATTAGAGTCAACAAAAATGCGTGCCCGCGGCCAGAATCGAACTCTGGCTTTCTGCGTGGAAGGCACGCGCGATAACCGTTACGCCACGAGCGCGCTGCCTGCTTGGTCAACTGCGCTCGCGGCATTACTCCCACCTTTAAAAAGTGCATCGCCCCGATGCAACACAGAACAAAACAAAGCAAATAAAAAGGACGGTAAACTAAAGAGTCATTTGGAACACATAAGGTCCACAGTCCTATCGAGCGTAGTACGGCTTCAGGCGCACGACGTGGACGACTTCTGGTCGTGGAGGGCGGCGTGATGAAGTCCGTGTTCCGTCGGGCATCACCTCGTAGTTCAGATCCCCGAGTCGACGAAGCACTTTGTAGGGTCCAAAGTAGCGCTTCAGAAGCTTCTCGCTGAGTCCACGTCGCCGAATTGGTGTCCAGACCCATACTCTGTCCCCGGGATGAAAGTGGACGTCACGCCTGCGAAGATTGTATCGGCCGGCGTCGACATGTTGCTGGTCTTGAATTCGTAGTCTGGCTAGCTGGCGGACCTCTTCTGCCCGTTGAGCAACCACCCGGGCGTCATCGCTTTCGTCGTCGACAGGCTCGTGCGGCAACATAGAGTCTAGCATAGTCGTCACCTTCCGGCCATACACCAGCTGGAAGGGCGTCACTCCTGTGGTCCCTTGTACGGCCGTATTGTAGGCAAATGTGACGTACGGCAATACCTCGTCCCATGTCTTGTGTTCCACGTCGACGTACATGGAGATCATGTCGGCGATGGTCTTGTTGAGCCGCTCCGTCAACCCGTTTGTCTGCGGATGGTATGCAGTTGTCCGACGGTGGTCCGTCTGGCTTAGACGAAGGATCTCCTGGGTCAGCTGCGCCATGAACGATGAACCTCGGTCTGTGATCAGGACTTCGGGGGCGCCATGCCGGAGGACGATGGACTCGATGAAGAACTTGGCGACTTCGACAGCAGTCCCTGACGGAAGGGCTTTCGTCTCGGCGTACCGTGTAAGATAATCTGTGGCGACGATTATCCAGCGGTTTCCCAACGTCGACGGTGGAAAAGGACCCAGCAAATCCATTCCAATTTGCTGGAACGGTTTGGTTGGAGGGGTAATCGGCTGAAGGCGACCTGCTGGCTTTGACGGCGGTCTCTTGCGTCGCTGGCACTCATGACACGATCGCGTGTAGAGATGGACGGTCTTCGGGAGCTTGGGCCAGTAGTATTTTTCACGTATTCGGGCTAGTGTCCGGCTGTACCCGAGGTGTCCTGAAGTCAAGTCGTCGTGGCAGGCTTGAAAAATCTCTTCTCGAAGGCTGGTAGGGACTACCAGAAGCCATGGCGAATTACTGGTTCCAAAATTTTTCTTATAAAGTACACCCCTTCGAATGGCGAAGGTCGGCATAGGGCTCGTAAAAAGACACGAGGAACGGTACTTCCTCGTCCTTCTAGATGCCCAATCAGGTCGCGGAGGTCCGGATCGTCTCGTTGAAGTCTTGCCATGTTGTCGGTGTCCACGGCACCTAGGAAACACTCGTCGTCATCCACGTCGGTGCAGCCTGACGTTTCGACGGGGGCTCTGGACAGGCAGTCGGCGTCACTATGTTTCCGTCCTGACTTGTAAACCACGGTCATGTCGAATTCTTGCAGTCGAAGGCTCCATCGAGCCAGGCGTCCTGAAGGGTCTTTGAGGTTTGCAAGCCAACAGAGCGAGTGGTGGTCTGTGACCACCCGGAACGGGTTCCCGTATATGTACGGACGAAACTTTGTGATCGCCCATACAACCGCGAGGCATTCTTTTTCTGTCGTGGAGTAATTTTTCTCCGCCTTTGACAGTGTCCGACTCGCGTAGGCAATGACTCGCTCCGTGCCTTCCTGCAGCTGTACCAATACCGCGCCAAGTCCGGAGTTACTTGCGTCCGTGTGAATTTCGGTTTCGGCGTGCTGGTCGAAATGTCCGAGGATCGGAGGTGTCTGAAGTCTTCGTTTCAGTTCGTCGAACGCCCGTTCTTGTTCTTCTGCCCAGTGAAACTTCACGGCGTCTTTCGTAAGATGTGTGAGGGGCGCCGAAATTTTCGCGAAATCCCGAACGAAGCGCCTGTAGTACGCGCACAGTCCCAGGAATCTCCGGATGGCCTTCTTGTCCGATGGTCGAGGAAATTCGGCTACGGCGGATGTCTTCGCGGGGTCAGGGCGTACTCCTTCGCTACTGACGACATGGCCAAGGAACTTAAGTTCGCCGTAGGCGAAGCGGCACTTCGTTGGCTTGAGTGTGAGCCCTGCAGTCTTGATGGCTTGGAGCACGGCCCTAAGCCGTTTCAAGTGCTCGTCGAAGTCGTGCGAAAAAACGACAACGTCATCCAGGTAAACGAGGCAGCTCTGCCACTTTAGTCCCGTTAGTACGGTATCCATGACCCGCTGGAAAGTCGCCGGTGCCGTACAGAGTCCGAAGGGCATCACCTTGAACTCGTAGAGTCCATCGGGCGTGACAAAGGCAGTCTTCTCGCGGTCCCGTTCATCGACCTCAATCTGCCAGTAGCCACTCTTCAAGTCCATCGACGAAAAGTATCGGGTGTGGCGTAAACGGTCGAGGGTGTCATCTATGCGGGGAAGCGGATAGACATCTTTCTTTGTAACAGCGTTCAGCCGCCTGTAGTCCACGCAGAACCTAAGAGTTCCGTCCTTCTTCTTCACCAGCACGACTGGAGAGGCCCACGGACTGCTCGAAGGCTGGATGATATCGTCGTCAAGCATTTCTTGAACTTGTTTCTGAATGGTTTCCCTCTCCTTCACCGAAACTCGGTACCGGCGACTGATGAATAGGGGGCGCGTCATCGTCAGTAACAATTCGATGCTTCGCAACTGCTGTTTGGCGGAGCCTTGACGATGTGGCGAAGCACTCACTGAACTCAGCGAGAACGTCAGTCAGCTGTCGTCGTTGTGGGGCTGGGAGGGATGGGTCGATGTCGAGCTCTGACGGCGTGGTTCCCTTGTGCTGCGTCGGTGAGGCGTCTTCTGAGATCACGGCGATCGCGGCCGAGTCCTGAATTTCCTCGACGTAGCCCACAGCTGTACCCTTTGTAAGGTGCTGCGACTCTTGCCGGAAGTTGGTTACAAGGGCTACGGCACGCCCGTCCTGGAGCTCGGTTACGCCTCTTGCAATGCCAATCCCTCGTCCAAGGAGAAGTTGAACGCTTCCTTCCAACAGTGCTATCCCGCAGGTGGTTTCTTCGGTCCCGACGGGGACAAAGACACTCGACAGCGGCGGCAAGTTTACGTGGCTGGTAAGGACTCGCACTGCAGCTAACGTCGCTTTGGGATCTTCCGCCGAGGGAACAGGTTTCCGAAGTGTCACCTTGTTCTCCGCAAGGTCGATGATGGCGCCGTATTCGCACAAGAAGTCCATTCCGAGAATGACGTCCCTCGAACAGTCTTGCAGAACGACGAACTTGACAGGGCAGGTTTCACCGTGGATCTCAACGCGAGCAGTGCACCTGCCGACAGGCGTGATGAGATGTCCGCCGGCGGTTCGTATCTGCGGTCCGTCCCACGACGTTGTGACTTTCCGAAGGCGACGAGAGAGTCTCCCACTCAAAACGGAGTAGTCTGCTCCGGTGTCGACGAGTGCCGTCCCGTCGTGGCCGTCGATGATAACGTTAAGGTTATTCGACGCTGTCGCAGAAACGTCGTTTCGGGGCGTTGCGGCGTTAGGGTGGGAGTGCTCCGACGATCTTGGAGGATCTTGGCATCGTTCGTCTTCGGCAACACCACCTCCCGGCATTGCCGCGCCTAGTTTTCCCGACGGGAAGCGATGGGGGACAGGCTGTCTCGGCGAGACCGGCGGTAGGGCGAGGGCGAGCGTCGGGGAGATGGTGAACGGAATACTCGGCGGGGAGACGACTCGGGAGCTGAAGAGCGGCGGAGGTAGTCCTCGATGTCCCGAGGTCGCTCTCCAAGACGTGGTCGAGGGTCGTTGGGCGCAAACCCTCGTAGGCCCAGCTGGCGGTAGGGGCATCGTCGGTAGATGTGGTCCGCTTCACCAGTGGTAGCACAGGGGGCGTCGATCGGCCGTCCTCCAAACGTCGGTCTTCCTCGCACCACGCTGCTCTGGGCGTGGAGCATAATTAGGCGCCGGTGCCTCACGTCTGGGGGCTGGCTGGTAGTGTCCGGTGACGGGAGGTGCTCTCTTGGCGGCGGCGGCGTAGGTCAGGACTGGCTGTTCGGGAGCCACTGCGACGGGGACCTCTGGCAAGAGGGCCCGGTGTACCTCCTCGCGAACAGCCTCGGCGATTGAAACAGCTGCGGGTCGTTCTGGAGAAGGTAGCAACCGCTTCAGTTCTTCTCGAACCACATCCCGAATGACCTCCCGAAGGTTCTCGATGCCAACTTCGCCGAGGTCTGGTAGGGAAGATGGAAGGGATGAGGTGGCAGCTATACCGGCGAGTCTCTGATAATGACCCGCCCTCGCCGACAGCGCTCGTTCAATGTTCGTTGCCTCAGCAACAAATTCATCCACGGTCGTCGGTGGATTGCGAACGAGGCCGCCAAAAATCTCGCTTTTCACGCCTCTCATAAGGACGCGCAGCTTCTTGTCTTCGGCGGCTCCAGGGTCGGCACGGGTGCACAGGCGCAGGACATCTTCAGTGAAGCTTGTCACGCTCTCGTTCAGACCTTGGCATCTTCTTTGAAGGATGTCTTCGGCTCGTTGACGTCGGTGTTGGTTTGTGAAGGTGCGCTTTAGCTCCTCCACGTATGTCTCCCACGTCGTGAGGGAAGCCTCGTGGTTCTCAAGCCATTGTCTTGCCGTTCCCTCCAGGGCGAAGTAAAGGTTTTGGAGGCGCTGTTCTGCCGTCCACGCGTTGTAGCGGGCCACACGTTCGTAGTGCTGCAGCCAGTCTTCGATGTCCTTGTGGACCTCCCCGTGGAAAGGCGTCGGAGTCCGGGGTGCGACGGGCAGGACGACGACGGGTGGGGTGGTCATGGTCGGGATCTTCTTCCGGTCCTCGGGCAAGAGACCCAATTCGGGAGACTGACCTCTGGTACGACGGCTTCTTCGGGCTTCGGCTTCTTTGGCGAAGGGTAGCCTTCCGGGGCTGAGCACGTCGCTTGGCCGGGATGTCTTCGGAGGGGTACGCTTAACGGGCATAAAATGCAGTACCCCGCACCTCCACCAAAATGTCACGAATGACAAATGATGAGGCGGAGAATAACTAAAGGAACTAAACGTTTAATGAGGGCGAACTTGTGCCCGAAAATAAAAAGGAAACAGAAGATAACAGCAGAGCGTCGCGGGCGTCGAAATCGGCGAAAGAGCAGAGTCGAACGCTGGGGCGAAACTGACTCCGGCTGGCTACGCGGAGCCCCTTTTGTACACGCGTGGGCTTCTGGAACAGTTGGCGTAGAAGGTTCGGCGGGTAGAACATTCTAAACTCGAATCAGCAACACGGTTCTCCAGAACATTTCATTAGAGTCAACAAAAATGCGTGCCCGCGGCCAGGAATCGAACTCTGGCTTTCTGCGTGGAAGGCACGCGCGATAACCGTTACGCCACGAGCGCGCTGCCTGCTTGGTCAGCTGCGCTCGCGGCAATATCATCTAAAACACCTTTGATGTAATGGAAGGGAAAAATAGGTGACGGAAAGAGACGTTCTCTTTTTTAAGCGACAGGTAATTTCCTCGTGCTTCGACTTTTACGTTCTGACATACGGCTCGAGTTAAACGTGTCATACTCACTTTTTGAGCGCCTACGGGGAAAGTATTTCCTAGAGACGGATGCTCAAAAAGAGGCGAAAAACATCATAAACGTCACTTCTTGACGCTTACAGAGCTTAGCTATAATCTTGTGATTGTCAAAAGGGGCCGCCCAACAAGCCCACGGCTGTTCAAACAATCATTGGACGATCAAAGAATTCATCGAGTAAATCTCATATAGTATAGTTGAAGCAGATTACATACACAAACACATAAAAAGAAAATGTGACAAAAGATGCTCGAAAAAAACTTCTAGATGCACGGAACACTTCATTCCTCCGAATACACGTGAAAGAATTATACCTTAAACATATAAATAATCTAACAAATGTTTGATGATCGGCCTCCAGCTTAGTGCCGAAAGAGAGCGATCCTCCGAGAATAAACACCTTTTTTGTTTTTCGTTGCCTATTTTGATGGAAAAAACGACCTTCCATTCTCGTCTCCCCATACCGCAGATAGGAAGCCACGCCAGCAATATATTGGTGCAAGGCATATGCGGTTAGAACGGGCCGAGATTTTGAGATCTTCATGAAACTTTTCAACACAAGGTAATTTGCGATCGACTTGCAAAGCAGAGCAATCAAATTGTGGCGTTTGAGTGAAATACCTACAGATGTGCAAATATGGATTTGAATCGAATAGTGCGATGTCATCCTATCTTGTACAGGGTTAAGAAAACCGGTTGTCGTGACTTTCTTGTGCCATGTTAAATTTAGGAATGATGCAGTGATATTCGGTTCGAACCACCATTCGCACGTGCCTAAAGGTAACTTTTCAACGCATAATATACGCTCATTTATGTATAAAAAAATTGTATTGCTCGGATCTGACGGGCGACCGTCAGGCTCGACCGTTACACATAGGTTAAGGTTATATAAGAAATATAGGCGACCTGTAAGTTAATAAGTTCAGAGCGGCCTCTTAACGTTTGAATACAAGAATACTCCTGACTGGGACTGAATTTGGTATCAAACGATTCCTAGACTATAGAAAAAAAACACCTATTATCAAACAGGACCGCGTTCGCCCACACCGGATGTGGGCAATGCATGTGCGCAGAAACGCGATACTCTTAAATGGAAGCGTTGGCGCATTCACCTTGCCAAGAGCAGCGGCACTGTAGTGGCGTGATGTGAGAGAGTTGAGTTGGTTCACGCGGACTAATCGGCGGAGAGCAGATCAGTGGGATCAACTAGTAGCCGGCTTATCAAAGAAATGGACACTTTCTTGATCCTGCGGACAAAGACCGAGGGAGAAAGAATCTGTTGAGCAGCCGTATCCATGAATTGTGTGGTTGTGCCACGCGCGCACACATCAGACCCTTTCCCTGTCCCACAAAGCTAGCATGAGGCAACCGACACACTTAATGCGTAGGGTACGTAGCTCAACACAATGCTGCGTAACCTGGTCTTCGTCAGCATAATCATGCTATTTGTTTCTTTTAATTTCATGTCACTCCGAAGCGCGACCTGTTCCCGGTGGTTCTCTGCTTCTATATGCATTGAAGCTTTAAACCAGGTTCAAATGCGTCTCTGAATGTTTGTTTTTTTCGAGCAAAAAACCGCCATCCAACCTTCGGCACACTGATCGATGTGTCTAACGATTTTAACTAAGAGCGATGTATATAACGAGTTTAACTAACTCCCATTTATGCGCTCCCACGCGACGAGCGTTTGATGTGTCGGGGTGGTGACGCATCAGTGCTTCGGAACGCGTTCACAACGGGTTCAGAAGAAGCGGGTGCTTGCTTTCGGCGATGTAGTGAAACGGTGCACTTGATGGGCGCAAACAAATGGCTTTAAACGCAGCGCGCGCCCCCGTGAACGAATGCCCGCACGTTGCGAAATCATTCCACAGGCAAACAACTATAGCGAACATCTGCCATCATTCGGAACCTTCAATCAAGGCTTAGGAGAAAAACAAACAAAAACAACGATACAAGTGCAGGTAATACGCAGGCCACTTAGCCTGGCATTTGAAACAGCCACCCAGGGGAATGATTTTCTCGTCTGCACTTGGAATCGCAAAGCGTTTGTGCTTAAGTGTATTTTAGATTTGCTTTGTTTCGTGGGAAAGAAAAAGATGAATTCTAGTTCCAACGTTGACAGCAAGGGTTAGTTTACTTTTTTTTCACGTACAGGGGAAAGACAGAAGGAACATTATGGCGGAGGTGTGCATTTTCAAGATTGCATTTTCTGCGTTTTAGTTTAAATTGAGGGTATGGAGGGATCCTCCTCATATGATCGAGCTCTAGCCTCTTTTGAGAATTTGAGCTGCTTCCGCAATAGAAAAGGGAGAACGGTTAATTATTTTTTTATTTTATTTATAAAGACTGCCAGCTACCATTGGATAGTCATGGCATACAAAACAAATAAAAATAACCGTACAAATAGGACGTAAACAATAATAACTAGAAACGTGAAATTTAAAAGTTACTATTAAATGATGGCGAAAGATCTTTCATGGATGACGCAGTTTAAATGTAGGTGGGAAAATTGTTTATGTCGTTCTTTGTGCCAGTGAGAGTAGTCTTTATTTGAGCAGCCCGTCCTTCAGTACGGTACCAAACTTTTGTACGTTCATGGCGTCTTCGTTTAGGTTTAGTTGCCGAAATAGGTCAAACGAAAGTCGAGGCGAGTTATGTTCAATGATACTGAAAAACTCAAAACGACCTGTTTCGTGGCGGAGCGGATGTGGGGCTATTTTATATCGGTTATACAAGTTAGTGGCAGTGCGCCTTCATTTATATTGTCCATAAACTGACTACAAGCCACCTCTTTCAGCCCCTCAAGTCATTCTGTAATAATTTTGATTACGGGGTCCCACGGCTACCTCTGCATATTCTAGAACAGGGCGAATTACCATACTATAAATAGCGAGCTGAGTTGTAAGTGTTAAAATTTCCAGATCGCTTCTAAGTGTCCAAATTTTGATAAATACGTTAAAAAAAGAAATTAAATCAATACTTCACATTCGTCTCAAAATGATTATGTCGCCTAAATATTTGAATACAAAACCTGCTTACAGTGGGGTGTTTTTTGCATAGCAGTTAAATTTCAACAATAATTTTTTTAGCCTCACACTTATTGGAACGCATCTTTAGTTGTTTAACACTCAACTTCAAAATGACTTGATTAGTACAGAATATTAGAGCCAAATATTGCGGATGTTTCTAACTTTAAAAAAAAATCGTACCTCTGATAACTTTATTACGCAAGCGATAATACCATGTCGGGTTAAAGTAGTCTACCATGACGATGCTTTCTTGACTAATATTACTTAATAACACTCATGCCTCCGACAGTCTTTTTATCGATGTTTTTAATCATTTTCAATTCACTCTATCGGAGTTGTTGCATTGAGGCTGCAAGTGTAGCGCCTCTAAAATAAAGGGCTGCCAAGAAATGCATGACCGGGTTTTCGGTTACAACATCTGGCGGCAAGGATGGGGTTGCTGACGGCTCTGACGATGCCTGACAAAACGCCACAACCAAAGATGGGCACCGCACTTGGGAAGCTACCGGAGTTCCAGCCAGACAGTGGAAACTTCATTGGCAGCCGCGACTTCTTCGCGGCTGCCAATGACATTGCAGAAGAAAATAAGCTGCAAGTTTCTCGACGGCAAGTAGTGAAAAAGCGTACGTCACCATCTGGAGCCAGCTCACAGAGTAATGTAGTGTAACGTAAACATTGACCACTCCCACAGGCCTCAGCGGCTCACTCGACTGTCAGCGCACCTAGTGACTGCTGTGAAGTTGGTCTCGGCTTCCTGTCTAGGCGATTCCGTTAACTACCATGGCTAGACATATGTGGCTGCTATCTAAACGAGTGGATCACTAATATCAATGGTTCCGTTCCTCCTAAGCGGTAGCTTGCGCCCCCTAGTCTTGTGTGACCAAATATAATTTTTAATTTATGTAGGATGGGTTACACGCACGTGTAAATTATTTTTTCATCAGAACGGACGAGACTTTATTCACAATATATATTATTTGATTAAATCCTCATTACTAAACAGAAAAAAAGAAGCGGACAACCGAAAAAGAGAATTCAGTAATGCACACATATTTATTTTGACCAAAAAGACAACCATAACAAAGAGAACTGTTCTGCGTGCACGCGTAGAACTGCGTAGTTCATTTCACCGTAAGTGAGAGCAAAGGACGAAGCTACGAGAGCAAGGCTGACAAACACATTCTAGAAAATAAAGCCTGCGCGCCACATTTTGTCACGTCAGCCACGTCACTGCTCCTAGGACAAGCGAAGAAAGCCACCAGAGGTTCTTAACCGCCGAGCATCTGTGACGATGCTAACAAAGAACACCAGTCGCCCGGGGAAATACATTTGTAGCGTGAGCTACACTGGCCGAGGTTGAGCAGTTTCGCGTGGCTCGCATAATGAACCGTGCTCCGTTCTGCGCAAGCGCGAGGAGCAGTGACGTCATCGGCGCACAGCTGCCGCGCCGGACCGCCGGAGCCGCACGCTCCGCCGCCACCGCGCGCGCCTCGCCGATCTGCGCATTCCAGAGGAGTGACGTCATAGCCGCGGCAGACACACCGGCGCCGCCGCGTGCCCAGCTGTCCGCCTCCGTTGCGCAGTAGCCAAGTCTGACGCTGCAGCGGAGCCGTTTGATAGCGCCTCTCATTTTGTGCACATAAGCTCACGCTACATATATCCTGGCACAGGCCAGCTAAGCCACCGCAATTGTGTTTCGTTTTTTTTTAATGCGTCGTCATTTCCGTTGCATTCGGTCTGGATGACGAAGATGAAAGTGTGTCATAGGTTGTAACGAAAAACTCGAATCAAACAAATAAAAAAAAATGTTACGCGTCGTGGCGACGCAACCTTATCAGACGGCTGGCGGCTCGCAAGCGATGAAACGTCAGACTTCGGGTACGAAATCGGGAAGCGCAGAAAGCCGTTGGAAATGCGGAGACAAGACTCTTGCATTTTCCCAAGAAAAAAATAATGATTTGCCATATGAATGGCTACACCTACAAGCATATATTTTATGATTTCGTCTGCATATTCCTACTGATCATAAGCAGGTATCACGAAATTTTGCGAAATATATGACATAACTTTATTTATCCCTGAAAAATGTTGTTTATCGTGGACTGTTTAGACAGCACACGACGATTGAAAACAAAATGGAGTGTGTTCATCAGGCCAAGAAGTTGTCTAATGTGGACTATTAAGCAGGGGACATTTGAGCAATGAAAACGGGCACCGCGCGGCAATTTTCATAGCAACTTGCGTGGATGCTGTGACGCGGACCTATGTCATGCCGCTACGTCATAGAGTCGGCTCAAGTTGCTATGGAAATTTCCGCGTGGTGCCCGTTTTCGTAGCTCATATGTGCACTGCTTGAGCCCCGTTGAGGGCGCTTCTCACTGGACACCGGTGCAGTGTAGAGAAGCAATACCCGCGGGTGTTGCCTCTCTGCAGTGCATTTGTGCTCGGAAAGAAGCGCACTCCACGGGGCCGCAAGTGCAAAAAGTTTGAATTACACGAAAACGTCGTTCGAATTAAGCGGTTTGTGAATACATTAAAAACATAACGGGACAAGCAAATTTTTTAAAATTTGTTTGAATCAATCAGAAATAAAGATTATGCGAGTCTGAATTATCGCGAGCCTACTGTAGTTACAATAAGAAGGAAATTACAGATAAAGCTAAGAGAGGAGAATCAAAGGTACCGCTCTAATATTATTCCTTTGCCAGTTCTTTAATGTTTTCATTCCAAGGAATGTTTATCTCTTCACTCATAGACAGAGAGCCCCTCCCAGTTTCAGCATGAATGCAATAAATCAGTGCAAAAACCAGAACTTGTCAACCATAATGCTCATAAAAATGAATGTTTGCCACTTGGTCATGCAAGAGTTGATGGCTCAGATCTTGAAATACATTTGTAGTGAGGAACGCTGTTGAATAAAACTTCTAGGCTGTGAATTTTAAATTTTAAACAAGCATACAAAACGCTACGGAACCGAGTTCTTTTTTTGTGTGTGTGACACATCGAAAATGGAGCAGCACCGTCATTTAATGCATATCTAAGAGGTTGCATTTGTTTAGAACGACATGTGATCTTCTGATGTCTATACAGCCCCCTTTAACGAAATTTCATTTCTGTAGATTTTTATTGCCTCTCACTTAAATCACATGACAGTTGTGTTGCCTTGGACATTAACTTAGCATTCACATGTATATGACTTTCTTGTAACAGTGAAAGACGAGATGCATGGGCCTGATTAGGCTCAATATGCCCACAGGAGTAGAGAAGTGCTGTCGAAAACTCAGATGTCAAAATAAAAATGAAAGATTTAGAGCAGAACGTGGATTTTATTTTAAATATCGTTATGACTAGAGTCAGCACAATAAATATATGAGGAATATATGTCAGACGCACACTCTAAGAAACCATCTGCATCTACGTTCCTGCAAATTACTTCGAAGAACCAATCGTTGCTGTCTAGAAAGGAAACTCGGTGAATGAGTCTACTGAATATGAGTGTAGACCTAAAAAACAGTTTGCTCTGCGACAATGAGCATTAAATAAGCACGTGACATGTCATTATTACTGTTACAGCGCCGACTGTTTCTTATAGATCTAAACAAACTGTCAGACACTTCGTTTGGTGAGTTCCCTGCGACCTACAATATTTACAGGCTCAACCAACTTCGAATCAGGGGAACACTTGAGATTGAAGATTGCTCTCGCCTTGACTGGCTGCAAACTTCCACGTATTCATTCCCAGGATGCTATCTATTTCGAGAAAATACTTGGTGCGAGCTGTTTAAAACATTACAAGACTTTTTGACACTAGTAGAAAGCCTATTTTTTACAATACTTTGAAAAGTAATTACACATACGCGATCCCTAAAACTAGGCCTGCACTAAATAGTTTTTCTAGAATGGAATCTGCTATGCACTGTTTACTATATAAATCTTTGCAAAGCTGACACTATGCAAATTCATTTCATATTTTTATATATATTCCACATCTTCCCACTAGTATGCGTGATAGGTACACAAGATGTATGGCACTAACGTAATACTATCATAATTTTAAGAATCCGTTTGGGAATCGCACGAGCGAATCCATCTGTGGAAAGTCATTTCAGTGGCACCGTCGAAGCTACATCCGTGGGCTTTAAGTTGACATCTGAATCATGACTGCATACATCTTTTTTAATAAACTTCATCCAACCACAGATATGAGTATGCCTTTTGCATTTTAGGCTTAATAGGGCCGATCGTGTTTCACCTAAGGAATAGGTAAAAGTAATGCTTACTTCCGAATGGTGTACCTAACGCCTGGTGGCACTAGGACTCCACTGTCGTGCCGCTCTTCAAGAGTCACGAGCAAAAAGATACTGCGACACTCTTGCTGCTGGGACTGCCTCTCCCATTGTCCTGGCCAGATCACAGAAAGGGGTTTAGTCCAAGCTTGTGGCCTCAAGGTTTTCCAGATCTTGAGGAAACCAAGCAGTTGAAAATTAAAAAAACAAACCCTACTCAGTTTTTGGGCAGAGATAGACTGCAATGGTAGCATATTCTTTAATGATCAGCGCATGTATGTTTTATTTTCATACTTTGTACTCGTACTTATACAAATACTGCTCCTTCATGGCCACAACCATTGTAACCCCTGAGGGCAAGGCCGTAGCCTCGAATGTCGGGTACCTAATTAAGTATATTGGTTAAACACCTCCGTCTCCTTCGTCCCAACCGGAGATATTTCTGTCGAAAGTACATATTCAAACGTAAAAGCTATAAAAAAACTACTACTGTAGTGGAAACATTTTTCCACCCTCATGCTCAACGAGTGCGGACTGGGGATACAACTCCGAATTGACACTAAATGGGCACGAAGGTAGAGTGTACCAGGATATGGCAGGTGTCTGCAGAGAACGATTTTAGTTGGCGCATCAAGAGGCTAAGTGATACAAATTGCTACTTGTCTGAGCAAAGTGCCAAACAAAAGCGCCAACCTCAACTTGGTACTAACAGGGGCACACAGTATCAATCTTACCGACTAAAGAAGTACTCCTTCATTATTTTGAGCTGCCTAATCAAACTAAATCATCTTTCCGGCTTACTTTTTTGAAGAACCCTTAAATTTACATTAACTACTGGGACAACTCCTAATGACAGCAGTGCCAAAACCAAAAATGAAATTTACCTGCACCCTCCGGGGCATCAACATCGATGGAAGGCAGGCCCGCAGACCGACCATGCAGTCTAAAAAACTTGGTATGTCATATATATTGTAACATGATGTCGGTTTGGCTTAATGGGGTGAATATGAGGATGTAGCCCTGGTATTCAGGCAACAGCCAGTTCGGTAGGCGGGTGCACTAGATTCGGAGATCGCGCGCTGGACGAGCGAGATCAGCTGAGCCTCACTTCGTTTTCTTTCCTGACAGTTACCGCCTTTGGCAGAAATGGGGCCGGTCCACCGGGAGATGTTGGGAGGGGTTACGACAATTGGCGGTGGCAGGGCTTGACAGGGCTTGAGGGATGGAATGCGTCGTAGGATCTTGTAGGTTCATATAAATTGTTTTTTAAGTTTCTGGCACTTTAACGGCGAAGCGTCTGGGTGTCCAGAGGAGTACTTCTACACCGAATTTGGGGGAAATATAAAAATGGGACTCCGCGTAATCAGGCCTTATGTTTTGCTGCGACTTAAGCATATGGATTCCGTAAAGTTGCCGCGCTTCTGCGCGGTAGAGGACGTCATCTGTGTAATCATCGGGTGAAGTCTCGTCAACACGTAAGGCAAAACAGTATCTAAGGTGGAGAGCGGTTTTTTAATGCGAAAGCATTAAATGACCCATGGAGCGAGCCGACGTCATCAGCTTTGAAGCCATGCAAAACGGCACCTTAATGAAACCACGCGCAAAGCTAGCCAACGGCACCTTTGGCACTTCGGTCCCATTGGCTGGAGCGCGTCGACGAGGCTCCCATTGGCCGCTGCGGGTCAGTTTGTGTGGTGTCATCCTGACTATGTTATCACACTGTTCCGTTACACTCTCTGTCTCACTGATCAACGCATTCGCTCGCCTCTTATCGGTTGTACGGCGCGTGGCAATATCTACAGCGCGTGGAATAAACCGAGGGGTTTATTCTGCTGGGAACTACGTTGCTGTCTGTTCCTTCCTCGCGCTGCAAGGCACACGACAGTTTGAACGATCGCTCACCCCATGGCGCTGCGTGTCCGCGAGCCAGTGGCTCTACCGTTCAACGCCCAAGGTCAGCGCGTTGTACGCCGCCGATTAAAGAAGGAAGTGAAGAGCGGCGTGCGTGCTTTCGCATTCACAACTTATAAGAAGTGCTTTGGTGTACCTCGAGCCTTTTTTTGTGCGTCAAGAAGGTAGTAGGGTGAGTATTCTGTCGTGGCTTGGCGGCTGGTGTGAGAGGTCACTGCTCGGGAAACTTCAGGAAGTGAAGACAACATGACCAAGCAGGCGAGCTGGTTGTTATAAGACATTCTACAACCCGAGACAGAGGTTTACAAAGAGGGACAAACAGAAACGTCTCAATTGAGACGTTTGTGTTTGTCCCTCTTTGTAAACCTCCGTCTCGGGTTGTAGAATATCTCTGGAAGTGGCTTATGTGGTTTGTGGGAGATTCGAGCGCTGATGAGTTCTTCATATTGGCGACAACTTGAGATAAGCCTCGGAACAGTGGTCGGTGCTTTCGGGGCTACGATAAAAAATTATTCTTGGGAATCTTTATAGATGGGTGGCGAAATTTACAGTCTTCTGAAATTTCAGCATGTACACGACGGCATAGGCGAAGCACAACCTCGATGTATGCGGTTGAAGTTCTAGTGGGAGTTTGTCAACGGCGCAAAAGCTGGTCGTGCGCTTGTTGTTTGCGGTGTTGGGGCTTTCCAAATACATATTTGAAGGCCGTCTTAAATCCGCCTCATCAATTGATGGTATCTCCTTTATTACCGGACTAACGGAGCGCAGTGTCTTTGAGAAAGAAAACAACATTCGCCAGCTTGAAACTGTCATCCCAGTGATTGCACTGGCTCACCCTTTCGTAGTTTTTGATCTAGTCGTCGACATCGGCCTCGGGGAAACTGCTGAAGACCTGTGGGTCTCGTTGCCGAGGCTTTACATCGGATGCCGGAACTTTGAGAGGCAGAGAAGGATTACCTATTTCAACGGGCATGGCGTCTTGCGTTGTTCGCCAGCTACGTAGCTCCAGGCAACGCCATGAAAAATGTGCGAGAGGCGAGAGGGCGAAGACACCTTTACCAATCTGTAAAATGACGTCAGGTTGGTATAAAGGGGTAATTATGAGGAATTTAGCACTGCTGATCACTGAACAGCCGATTCGGTAGGTGTGTGCACTAGATTTCGAAGTGCGCGGGCTTGACGAATAAGATAAGCGGAGCCCCACTTCGCCTTCTTTCCCATCGATATATAAATTGTTTCGTGCTGCTGAGCAAGTGATGATAGAAGGTTTCACGGCATTCATATCCCACTACCAAACATTTTGTAATTAGTTGAGAACAAGTTCGAGCAGTGAACGTGTGTTTGCCACTGGCACATTTTTTTCAGTGTTGCCAGTGGAAACTTTCAAATAAAAAAATGAAGACCAACCTTACTAGAAATTTTGTAACTTTGGGAAATAAAAGTTACATCCACAAAAATATATGGGTCAGTTTTACCATGTCTATTCTTGCGCTCAACCAATTTCCAGGCAAATCGCCGAATATGAAAAGAAAACGCCTAAGTACCATTAAGGGAATGTAAAAAATAATGCATACTTACAACAGAGAAATTTAGCAGTAACCACGATGGGCAGGGAACTCAGGTGATGCTCTCAGATTGCTTCCCCACCTTGGGCCTCCGCAGAACACAGAACAAGATCCGGTCGGAGCTTTCAGCCATAAGGTACTTCACACCATGAAGCTCCAGAACCAGATAAAAGTGGAAGTGAACTGCATTTTATTCCTCTGCAGATAGAGAGTTTAATAGCTAGCATGCATGCATTAGGTGATACTCTCATGAATGCGCTGACATTTCAGTACAGCACTATATCACCAACTGTTGACCTCGCCGGGTGATGCTAAAACCGGAAGCATTTTTCCAAACTATCTCAGCTTAAAGTCGACCCTAGCGGATGCTTCAAAACATCGTTGCGAATACAGTACAGAAAGCAAACCATGTGACTTTGTAGTTGGACGCCACGGTACGTTGAGCTTATTATCACGTGTCCCACTGTTTTCGTTGCAATGGCTTGTAGCGCCAAGGGCGGTCCAGCTTAAAGAGAAACAAAGTGTAGACGTTTGTTAGGTAGGCCCAGTCCTAGCCTTGGACTACATGCCTAAATAGGTACTCAGATTCCCCAACCGGGATGTTTTCTGCCTGTCACCAAACCACCAGCTTGTGCCCAGAGATTGTTCAAGCTGAGCACATGACCTCGAGAGTAGCGTTATTTAACAAACAACTCTAAAAGGTTAAAATGTCTTTGACCTGCAGAGAGATTGGATCTCAATGACTAATGAATCGAGATACCCAAGAGAATACTGATATGCGAATTAAATGCAAAACAATTATCTGGCAGGCATTCTATTTTTCAACAGGCCGGGTTGACTCCACATTTAATCGAAGGAGTCGATGCGTATTAGGAAACACGAACAAAAATATGGATTCGATTAAAATGCAATTAAAGGCAAAGGTGCAAGCGAGCTGGACAAGAATGACAATTATGTGTTTGTCCTTCGTTCCTCTTGTTCCCTTCTCCAGGGATTATTTTTGTCAGTATGTATTCGAATTCTTTCTGCAACCCCCAAAAGTTGTATTCTTTGGAAAGTACCTCAGCTACACAAATGGATATGCAGTAAGCAGTAAGAGTACTCGCCAAGCCCACCCTCTTGAGCTCTGTCCACGTTGAGCTGAGGTCGAGTATAGAAGTTACACGCCGCAGTCACTGACAGAATGAGAACGGCGGGGAAATGTCTGAGTTGTTTTGCCTGAAGAACGCCCGCTTCCTTCGATGACGTTTCTGGCGTTTCGTGACCCTCGAACGGGCACATGCCGCCAGGGCGGTGTGAAAACCAACAAGTGCGTGCTGGAGGCCAGACATTCGAAAGAGACGCTCGGCCATTTTATATTTGTCATTGACTACTCTACCTGTTTGTAGTACAAAAAATATTTGTAAGCGCAGAGAAAAGCATTGCAAATGTGAAGTTCCTCTTGATCATAATACAGAACTCTGATCAATATAAAACAGTGTATGGTGTATCGTCATCCACCATATTCCAAATAAGCGTTGCTGCCGTCCTATCTGGACATCAGCAGATGTGGGTGCTGAGCGTCGGTTCTAGATTGAGAGGCTAGAAAACAAAGTGCTCACAAGGCTCGTCTGGCCCTTTCGACCATGCTGTTTTGGTACGTTCGTCGCTGTTCCAGGTTTTCTAGCCAAAATTCTTCAGAATTAAGCTAATCTCGTTCACACGTGAGGTAGACCACTGAGTCGTGATTCCACCAAGATCGTGCGAACACTTCCCAAGACTGCGGTACAACCTGCATACAAACTCTACTCTGCTGCAGCACGAAGTCCATGCTGCTCCGCTTCAGGAGAAAAACAACTGTTAGGGTAGAAGACGACAGCCCGCACCGTACAGGGGAAAACGTTTAATGAATAAAACAAAATTCATAGCATTCAACAAACACAAATAGGCTCACATAAGTGACGACACCATGATTCGTTGTTGTTGGTTTTACCTTTGCATGCGATTCAAAAGCAACCTTCTCCTTTTTTCGCCGATAGACTTCCGTGTGTCACCTGATGTTAACATTTCAAGGAGGCTGAACGTTCTGGTATTAGGAAAAAATTGGCCTATGGCAGAGAATAAACGGCTTTTCCTAGGTTAGGCAAGTGAGGCTGCTTGCGCACTATGTATAAGATGGCATGATCTGTTCTTGGCGTAGGTTTTGGTAACACGCATGTCTCAAACCTAGCTACATTCGGTGTTAACTATTATTGTGCTGCATTGTCAAGGCTAGAGTAGCTTTCACAGTGCTTCAGCCTCGCACTGTTGCGAAGATCATGTGATTTAGTAGTTGCATCTTATTTACATGGTCTAGAGACAACTACCTTCCACAGAGTTTGACCATTGGGGAAGCTAGTATAACCTTGACAGTGTAGCACAATATAATTGACGCCGACTATAGAAGCATCGAGGGATGCGCGCATGCAAACTGTCATTTCTAAAAGAAGCAGATTCGAGCAAAGGTAAGAACAAAATGTTTACTTACGGCTGCCATACTTACCATTCTGAAGCTTTGAGCACTTGTCTCTCGGTAGCGTCACTCGTTGAGAAGCATTAGCAAGACGCCCGTTAGACACTGCTGATTCTTGGGTTGAATGACAACGACCCGGCGTCAGGTCTTCGAGGGAGATCCGAAACATGCAGCTGCTTCGTGCCAGATGTTTTATCGGGCGGGGCAGGGGCTAAAAGTAGAAATTAACAAATTTATCAGAAGGTATAGACTCCTAATAAATAAACTCTAGGCTAGCAGGATTGGTTTATTCTTAAAGTCAGCTTTGTGTTTTAAATAAATACAAAAATGGTTAGGCGGTTCGTGTGATGAACTCCTGTGGTGGTAAGCTGGTTCGTATTCTACTGAATCATATTTTAGCAAGTTGCAATGATTTTTCCCAATTTCTCATAAACGCAAGCAACCGGGTGAAATCAAACGCTTGTTTCAGGAGGCTAAGAGAACGCCCGCGTTATTCGCAGATATCTTCTCGAAGCAGACACCGCCAAGACTTTCATGGTCGATCGGTCGATTGTTTCCGCTATGCCTTCGGCGAAGTCGTTCAAGGGGCACTGACAGGGTGTTTATGCTCTCCTATTTTTTATTTGTACGTGACATATAAGAGCCCAACTACACAGAACACAATTTGCGGCTCAAAATTCGTTTTCATTACTCCGAAAACCGCCAATAATTAACTGGCCGATTTGAGTCGCACTCACTCTCTTCTCCGTGGTTACGTGCCGTTCTCTATGATTTAGACACAGACACCAAATAAATTCAAAGTCGTGGGTCATTGAAGGCACATTCTCAATATTAAAAATATGAAAAGTATGATACCCATTTTTGTAACCTCTAAAAACCTGCAGATCCTGTTGATTGAAAGCAAGAAGTTGCACAGAGAATAGGATGCACTCCGTATATTTTCTGCGTAATTCTCAACATGGCGTCGTGTCGCGGGAGTCGCAAGCTGGACGGTTGAACGAAGTGGACCAAGCGGTGGCGGCGGACGACGGGCGTGGGTCCTATACTTCAGAACTGTTCTTCGCAGTGCGGGCGAATCTGTCTAACTACGAAATAGAAATCATTTACCAATCAAAATAAGTACAATTTATTGCGTACAACAAGCCCGACCACCAAGCTGATTCGCACGAAGACGTCGTCGAGTCGTCGCCCTTCTTCTGGCTGAAGACATCGCTCGTCTTACAAACTCGAATTGGTAAGAGCTTAAAGAACGTGCAAACGTCAAGGACGACGTGCTTGACATTTGCGATTTCCATGACTAAAGTCACTGGATCCTGGGAAAGTAGCGCCATTGCCTTCCCTACCTGCTAGCCGGACACAAACGGATACTAACATACAGACGACCCAAACCTCGCAAGGCGATTGGCTAATCGGTCTACGTTGCCATGGAAATCGCCATCTTGGTCCATTTAAATCTTCAAAGCTTCCAGAGGGTCGTCCTAAACCAGTCGCGCCAAGATCACCATGGAGCATCATCGTACTGGAAGCGTTCCTCACAAATATAAGAGTCTTTGGCACTCTGTATGCAATCAACTTATTAATCATGCCCATCTCCATGGATCTCTTACAATTATATTGTTCTTCTTGCGTATTTCAATACAATAAACTTATTTTTCAGTGCCTCCAAGCACCGACACAGCATCTGCTGGTGGTACGAAGGTGTACGCTTGTTTCGCCGGTGTGTGGTTAGCAAAATCTCGGTATACAAAAAACGACTCCATAAAGCTACCCGTCACCAGCGAATCTAGATCGGCTCACCAAGAACGGAGGGGTCAAGGAGAAATTGCTCATTTCACGGACCAAGATGGCGACCACACAGGGAGCTTGGCGTTACTTTCCCAGGATCCAGTGACTTTACGTGTGACGTGCGCGTTTTTTCTATGCTTCGTGCCGGCCAGGTCACCCTGAGGCAGCGCGAGCGCGCCGCATTTGTTTTTGCTTGTTTAGTACTTTCTCTAGTTCGCTGAACCGCCACCACGTTTTCTGGCGCTGTAGCTTAACACACCAGCAGACGCTTTCGCGTGTGTATCTGTGTGTGTCCGCTCCACGACCGGCGACGTTTTGAGGATAATCGGCTGTATTTTAAGCACTTTCCTTCATCGTTATTGCGATTGTACGTTCGGTAAAGAGCTAGAAGCTGATCTAGATCGCATTCTTCTCTAAACAAACTAACATACACACTTCCCTAAGCTAGACCAAATGCGCTACTATGCACATCACTGCCTCGCGTCAACCTTCGACCCTCCAACACTTTTCCTGAACCGAGTGGAGATCCCAAGAACAACGCATATCCACCTCCCTAGATGTCATCATCGACCAGCATTTCGAATTCCATCGCTATGTCCAAAACGTCGTGTCCGGGGAAAGTTGACTCCTTGGCTTCGTCATTCGGTCCACAAGAAGAGACAGTCCCGATGTGCCCAGATTGCTGTTCATGGCACTGGCGTTAGCCATCCTGGAGTTTTGCTGCTCTGTGGGATTCGGCAACCAGGCAACTTGTTGCTCTCCTCGAGTCGGTGCAACGTCGCGCTTCCTACCTTATTATGAGGCGTCAACTTGGCCTCCGAACACCATTCTATCCAGCACTGCACCTCCTTCGTTCACTCGGCAGGGACCCGCTTCAACATCGACGTTAGGTAGCGACCACGCGGCTCCTTGCCACTTTTCTGCTACCGACTCCACGCTTTCCTTTTGCCTCCTCCTAGAGGTGTACTCGCACTAGTGGACTGCAGCCCCTTTTAACCCGTACGCCTCGTCATTAGGAACTCCTTCGCACCCCGTGGAGTGCAACTTTAAAAATCCCCCTTTCCCTCCTCCCGCCAGTCTCCAGTTCACTACAAATCAACAGTGTCTCACTTCGAACATTCACCAAGAGCGTCACGGCCTACCTGCGGAGCATTTAACTCGAGTTTTTATTCCGATCACGGAGTAGGCTCCAGCAGGCGGACTGGATGCACCGTCCTCGTGCAGCCTACTGATGCTTAGCTCGCAATACTAACTAATCTGCTCGAGAAAACTATATCATAGTGACTCTTTTTAACTCATTCTATTCACACTATGTGCTAGCATTGGCGCTGCTCATTAAATGCGACAGAAATAATCTAAAACCTACGTTATTTCCACACGTTTCCATTGCCTTCCATAGCGGCTGCCGCGCTTTTGGTGTTGAGCTAGGCGGCGCCTAGCAGAACACTCGGTCCCTCCAAGCCGTTCACCTGATATTTCTAACCCGCGCGCTCCCATAGGGACACGCGGAGGGAGCAGGTCGTCCCTATTACCGGTCGTGCTTCGCACAATCTGAAAAACACAAAAAAACACGCGGTCGGTAGTAGTTACATGATTTCCGGCAACTCTTTCCTCTTCTGCATTTCTTCTTCCTCCTCAGTCGAGTTTCGGTTTCGGTTTCCAGCAGTTGCGTTTTCTTTCTATTTTTTTTCTTTATTACCAATATACGTGACGCTTTAGCAAAAAAAAAAAATTATTACATAGTCGTCTGACACAATAATAAATCTCCTGCCAAAAAAATAAATAAAAACCATTGAGGGGTGTTAGTGTCGGTTTCATCTAATCAGAAGCGCTTTAAGTGCTTACCACTGCATTGGGACGAGCCTCGCATCCAGCCACACCCACATTTTATTTTCTAAAGCCGCCCAGGTAGAAGCTAAGATCGTACATTGTTTCTAAAATTAACATATCTTTCAAGCATGCCTGCTCGTTCATCGGCTGGCTTCACAAAGTTTGTTCGGTAAAAAACCGTGATTGAGCACAATTATTCTAGCTCAAACTTATCACGAACACTTCGCGCACATCTTCACATTGAAGCTCACTTAACGTAACATAAAGATAGAGCAAAAGGGGGACGAGATTCGCTTACAGCTTCACGGAAAGACGCATTTTGTTCGGTGACAACCCTAGCCCTATCGTCAATGTCGTCGAGTCGTCTGGCGCGGCCAGCCCGTCGCGCTGCGCTGACCAGGCTGACCACGCCTAGTTGAACTGGTTGAACTCGGAGAGGCGCCGTTGTGTTAAAATCCGGAGTCGGAGAAGAACCGGACCGCCAAACATCTGTCCCGTAAACCGTAGAATTACACTCGAGCCGCCGACCCTCTAGCTCCCCCTGATCACGGAAGCCGCGGAAGCCGCGGAACCACGGTGGCGGAAACTTCGCGCTTCGCCGACGCCGGCGGCGGTGACGGTGGCGAAAGACGCCAGTCAGCTCTCGGTAGCTCGGTGGCTCGGGGACATAGAAAAAGAACAGGTCCAATCTCCTGCGACTCTGAACCTCAACACGAGAGCGCCTTTTGAAGTTAGAGTGGGCGAAGATTCTTGATTACAATTGGGTTGAAATGGCTGTAACAAATGTGACTCCAAAGATGAATTGTGGAGGTGGGGGCTACCGAACTATCCACAACACGAATATTTGCAATGCTGATCTGTATCCCTCGTTTCAAGGATGTGGTCGGCGAAAACGTCTGACGCAGGAAAATAACTGCTAAAGCGCTAAACACATGTACGACGAAACCGTCCGATCCGACGTGCGGACTGCCGGAATGACCTTGAGGGGCGAGGGGTTTCGTAGCACCGGAGAGCGTTGAAAACCCTCGCCTCCGACCGTCGTATTGCCTGATCGGACGTCGGATCGGACGGTTTCGTCGTACATGTGTTTCGCGCTTAAAGGACGGCCACAACAACCAGACGCTTCTTTAGGTGTAAACATAGTGGTCGCTTATTTGTTGTGGTCAACGGAGGGTGGCACGTTGGTGGGATCATAATGGCTCTAGGTGTAATGATTGTGAGTATGGTTGGACCTCGTGGAATCTTGGAGGTCGCATTTTAAAGCATAACGCCAAAATACAGGAATGCTCCTCGCTGCATGTATTGCGATTATAAGCATTGCGGCAAAACATAGGAACCGTATTGGTGGCTTGTATGACGATTAATATATGTTGGATCTTAAGGGAAGCATATATGCTGCTCGGTTGCTTCCGCTAACGTTTTCCAATAGGGATATATTTGTTTGGCAGTTTTTGTCTTATCCCGGCACACTTGCATTTCCGAACTGTCATTGTGGCCAGAAGGAAGATTGTAGAGTAAACAACTCCGCTATTTTATGTATTCTCAAGGAGGTATAGTAGTTATTTTTAGAAAGAGCTACAGCTTTCATAGTTTTTAGAAATATTTTCTGGTATATAGCTGGGAAGGCACCTGCTGAGAGTATTTTGCTTTGTGTCCTATCTCTTGATGTCGATTGAACTGACTGCTACTTAGTAGCTCGGTAGTTCAAAACCTTTGCTCTGGCCTACATAGCTGGATACTACGCCTTTGTTTGTTGAGAAGACACCCATGTTGTGAATACTGCAGAGAGCCTTTAGTTTTGGAGAAAACATGTCTTCACGATGCAGTGGTTCATCATTTGACAGATGCCTTAGATTGAGGCTGACTATACTTTCAACACCACTGGTCGTCAGTGCGGTGATGCACGGTGAATTTGTTAGGAACAAGCTAATGTCGCCCAGCATATCGCCCCGTTTTTCGGTTACGTATTGAAAAATAGGTTATCAGAGACTTGTAACTAACTGCGTTGCGAGAATTGGAAAAGGTTGACACTTGTCCAAACGACCACACATCACAAGCACTGCTTAATGTTATTTTAACCTCGTAGATTACAATTCTTCTCAACAATGTGTGCAAGGGGGGAAATGATGCATTGCTGCAGGATGCATGTTCTACTGCCGACAAAAAGCAGACTGTCTGTATTCTTCAAAAGTAAGCATTCCTTTAAAAATAGTGTGAAGGAACAACGACACCCCTGTTGGTAGCCTCTGGGTAGTTGTCCTCATGGGATGAATGAGACAATTTGGCACGCTCATTTATTACACAATGGCATTGTGGCACGCTCTTGTCAGTCACATTTTGTATAAGCATTTTTGTGTTTCACCCAATTAAAACTAACATTTTTAAATAAAATGAATCAGCCTTTAAGTAGTGCATCGACACTAATTTTCGTACCTTTTCTTAAGCACAAAAGTTCCCGTGGAACTTGTGGCATGAGGTGGAGTGGGTGTTGTTACTTCTACTTTATCTTACAGGGAACCACCTGGAAGGCGTTAAAGGCATAAAATACTATTTAACATACTTTCTAGTTGTGTGGTAAGCATGGACGAAATAAAAAATGTTCAAATTAAAACATTCTTTTATTGCAGAGCAGAGCTTTGGTTTCATCAAGGAGATAAAGTTAAATAACTGCTGAAGAGCTGTTGTCGTTATTATTTACAATGAGTGTTTTCAGCCGTCGTAACTTAAGTGATAAACTCGAGAAGTCAGGGCTGTTATATGAACTTCTAATCATAAAACTTGTAATTCGATCAATAACGTTGTCTTGACGCAAGGGTAAATAACATTCGAACAATAATTTCAATAGGCCATTTGCTATATTACCCAAGCATCAAGAAGAATGCAGGGATTGGTGTTCCACGCGCCACACGTGCACGCCTTTCCGGTATAAAAGGTTTGAAGTAAATAACCAAAATAAAGCGTTGACGAACGCGCGTGCCAGACGCCATTTGTTTTAGGTATTTGTTTTAGAAATGTTACTACTGCTGAGGCCAGCACGTGCAGTGCGTGGAGCACCAATCCCTGCATTCTCCTTGATGCTTGGGCAATATAGCAATAGGTATATAGAAGCTACATGCCGCCCTGCCAGCGCGTCGGCACAACATAGCTCAGCGCCCAGCCGACTGTCGGGTTTCCGATCGCTCGCCTAGCTACATGTGTCAGGGAGAGGGAGCACATGTTTTAGTTTTTAGAAGGTGTTGGCTCGACGCTTTCGTGTTTGTAGCGTCATCTTCGCTTATATTTATGAAAAACAAAGAAAAGCTTTACAACAATGCCGTTGGCGCTCAGGAAACGCTTGAATCACTTTCAACTCGGTTGCGCCTTAACCCGTCTCACCTTCGCCACTAAAAACGTTCAACTAGAAATCCACACGAAGAGAGCAACACCACGCTGGATCCGTCCCCCACCAACTTGAATGTAGTAACGGCGGCAGCCAAGTCGTGCGGCTCTCCAAACACAAGTTTCCGTCGTTATATGCAATATTCTGTTGGAATCGTTCGGAGCTACTAATAATTTATGGAATTTGAAAATATAAGTTGAACCATTTTTGAATGGGGCCAATATCACGAATGTGGAAACAATAGACCATTTGCTATGTCCCCAAGTGCCCCGGCCCGCGCTAAAAGTATCATGGGAACGGTGCGTTTTCAGCTGCTTAGTGATCGCTAATTTCAACCCTATTCTTGGTTACACAGGTTTTGAGCGTAATTCGGAGTCACTATGAACAGGCGCCTGATATACCCACGAGTTGTCATATCGGTTATAAAATTTCTCCTCAATGTCAGTGTTTTTGATGCGCATGCTGTCCACCCTTCAACATGAATGGGCTGCAGAAATCTCTTACATTATTATCATGCTGATATTAAGTTAGAAACGCTAAAAATGCTATAAACAGCCCCGTGGACTCCGAGCTAAATCCTGGTTTTTGATTTTGTAGAATTATCGGCTTTTTAAGCAATTCCTGCTGAAACAACAATCACCAGAATGTTAATATTTTAAGAGATTTGCTGCAGCTCAGCCAGGTTGAAAGGTGAATCGCATGCGCAGTATAAAAATGCTGACTTTGACGAGCAACTTTAAAAGTGATATGACAGGTCCTTGGGGTATATCAGGCGCTTGCTTCAGGGTGACCTCGAATTACGCTCAAAACTGTGTAACCCCGGAGTTGGTCGAAAATTAGTGATCACCAGGGAGCTGCAGGAACACCGTTCCCATAATTTCTTCAGTGTTGGCCGGGGTGCTTGGGAATACTGGAAATGGTCTATTAGGCACCATTGCGCCAGCTAGCGTGTGTTATGACTGCTAAAAGCTGGGCTGCGATAGGGCTTCAGTGGCCACTCTTTACGTATCACAATATTACTCTATGGACTGCTTCTGCCGAAGACGTCCAGCCCAGCGTATCGTTCAATGAAGCGGTCAGCTTTATTGACAAGTACTACGCACCGAGACGCGTCTTGGTCGCCGAAAGGTACACTTCCTTCAACGAAACCAAAGAGCCACACAAAACCGTCAGTGACTTTGCGGTCGAACTCAAAGAGCTAGTAGCGACGTGAGAGAAATCGGCGCTTTTCTCGAGGTGGGTCTTCGCGATAGACTCATTGCGTGTCTGCATGCAAGAGCCATACGGTCTCCTAGCAATGTCCGACGCTGAGGTCGCTTGGGACCGTGCATGCAGGGTATAGCCATATCCATGGAAGCGGCGGTACAAGACACGAAAGAGATGCTGACGCCAAGCAACGCAGGAGTTTCCGAGCAGCTCAGACGTCCACTGACAAGGATCGCAGGCACGGCCGCGCCAGACCGCGACCGAGAGCACGCCAAACAACCCAGAGAGGTCCAAACAGAAAACAGCGAAAGCAGTACCGCAAAGGAATAAGGAGATGTGTCACTTTTGCGGAGAACAACACCCACCCGTGTGTAGCTCGTCTTTGAACAGCACATGCTTTAGGTATTCTAAGAAAAGGCATCTCTCAAAATGTGTAAAACAAAAGTGGTACATCGCGTAGATAAAGGCTGACACCGAAAGCGAATTCCTCACGTTGTGTCGCACGAACCGGGGCTCAGGCACGCATGCCTTTAGAGTCCAGTTAAATGTCAAAGAAGTTCCCATGAAACTAGATACCCCAATTTTTGTTACTCTCAGAAACTGAGAGCACGATGTACTTTCCTAATTCAAGCTTGAGGAAAGACGATGTCAAACCCGTGACTTGGGAAAGGCACGCCTTTGATGAAAAAATAAGTTTGGATGTCGCATTTAACTAATTTCTCTCTGATGCGCCCATTGAATACGTAAACATATAAAATATGTTGAGGTTCACTTTACATGTACCATCTCATGGAAAGCACATTATCAGATAACCGCGAAGGCAAACAAAAATTATCGGCTTCGTTAAGACGAACGCTGCACAGGTTAAATGGGAAACAAAACTCTTAGAATTACACCGCTCTTGTCTGTCCTCAGCTAAGGAAGTCATCTGTAATATAAAAAACCCCACAGTATTATCTATTAGAAAAACTAGAATAAGACGAAAACAGTGTCCTTTGCTTCACTCTTAAGAAAATTCATGCCACCAAAACCTAAAAAAAGAAAAAACACACATTTGGTTTTGCTTATCTAGCGCCGAGAAGAAAACTATCCAGACTAGCCTCACTACACACCTTGTAAGATTGCCATGCCTGATCAAAGAAATATTTGTATTTTTCTGTGGCATTCGATATATCCACACACACCGAGAATTCTCGACAGCTTGATTGGGTCATGCGAAGAACAAGCCCCTTTATATTTTCGCCCCTTCAATCGTCCATTTGTGAATGGAACTTCTTTCCTGATTACATTGTTAGTATTCAAAACACATCTAGCTTCGGAGCTGCACTTGGAACGTGTAGCAATCCTCAAGCTTTTTTCTCGTTTTGAATTTGTTGTATTTTACTTGGCTCTCCTTCTGTAAAACCCAATGGACGCTTTAAGGCTACAATAACTAAAATGAAATAAAATTCACATAGTCTAATTTAAATTATTGAGTTCATTAGTTACGGTTATTTCTTTAAATACTACATAATCATACGATTCAAAACGGTAATGAATACGCTCACCAGCCATTGCGTTTTTTTATTAAAAACAACAACAAAAACAAGGGTGCTTCCCTTTGGGGAACACCTGAGGTCACCTTTTCTGTTAGAGGGCTAGCATTACACACATCTAGAATTTGCAGGCTACCGGTAAATAGAAATCGAGCAACTACTTGAGTTGATCTTTGGTTTAAATATTTTGAAGTTCGCTAAGCCCTTCTTGTGTGCGAACACGGCCGAACGCTTTTGCGATTTTCAGAAATATATCTTCAATCTCTGCAGTCTTATCGACAACTTTCGCATATTTATTCACACTCTAATGGAACCGAGTAATGATACAGTAACCACTTCAAACACCGTGATGGCTGTTTGAAATGAAATCCTTAGTTTTAAAATGTTGCTTGAGATGGCTAAGAAAAATAGATATTCTGGAACCTTGACATATAAGCAAAGGAAAAGGATGTCTATAATTCGATACATCTTATTCGTCACATCCTTCAATAATATGGTATTAATTTTGCTAATTTTTACTGGCCTTGAACTATTTCCTTTTATATCGACAAGATGTATATAAGGAAAAATAATTACTCAACCACTATGGGTACCATTTTAGAAATACATTTAGAATGTTAGCGGAGCTGCAAGAGATTTAGTATCTAAATTTATAATTACGCAATTACGCAGCCAAGCATTTTTTTGTTTATTAAAAAGCAAAAACTTTGCTTAGACCCTCCAATAAAATGAGAGAAATTTTGATTCTACAAACACAATAAAAAATGCAATATATTAACCTAACTTCGAAGTATTTCTTTTGGTCATTAACGGTTTTAAAGTAATAAATTCCCACGCCTTCAAAGCTCTTAATACATATATATATAAACCAGTTTGTATTGATTTCAAACTGGAGGTTCGCGGATACACGAGACGGCATCTCCTTTCCCAAAACGCCGAGCTGCTCCGGAAATATATGGTCGGCTTTTCGGAGCGTCCGTTCCAGACGATGTCATTTAACTTTGACGGGTAATCAGGCCCAACTCAGCCATCGATCCAGCAGAGGCTATCATTGTGCGAGCTGTCGGTGACATTCTAAAGTCCGAGCTTTGTATTTCACAGGGTTATATTTAATCGTACGGCCCGTATTTGTTGAGTGACAGCTGGAAATAAACCAAAGGTTTTCAGATGAATTTCACTTTTTTCTATCTTCTCTTTGCTTTCTCTTGTTAAAAAGCCACAAAGTAAATCTACCAATGTTGTATCTCTATATATATAAAACATTTCTTAACCTAAAGGATATTGTAAGCATGCCTTCAATATATGAAATGCATACTCTTGAGGTATACTGCTAGCATGTTTTCAATGCGTAACATATAATTTTAATCTATCTTCAATAAACTTTTTATCTTAGCGGTGCGTTACGCGCGCCAACACAGTCTGGCAGCTAACGCGTGCATCATGAAAGTACGCGTCTTAGAGTTCACTCATTAACAAAAATGTGCTTTAAGTATACTATGCAAAGGGTTTCATAGAATCGCACAACTAGTAGGCTTTTGGTTTAAAACTTTCACCTTCGGTTTCTTTGCTCTTTAATGCATCTAGTTAAACGTGAATAACCCTGATGTATATTCAACTCTAGTTTCTTATTCTCTTGGGCTTTCTTTTTTTTTTCGCGTTTTTCTCGTTTCTTTATAATTTTTTTATTCGGTCTTTATTCTTTTACCCTACTCAACGTTTAATTTTCTTTCATATTACACTATCCTGGCATGGGCGAAGATTATCTCTTTATACCATACGCCATTATATCGCGAGCATTAAATATTTACTTAAGTTGAAAAGTCAAACTGAAACACAATGTGGTTCCCGTAGTGAATGCCATTTAATATTTACTCTGCCGGCACGCTTGCCTGCGTTAAAACGCTAAATCCCTTAACATTCGATATGTGTTTTTTTTGTCAAAAAAGGCTTTTAAAGGCTTATTTCTATCTTTATTTTATAAAATATATGTTAAGGTTTGGGATTTTTTATTTAAACTTTTGTTTGAACCAGAATCGAAGAACTGGCTCATTAAAGTTAAAAGGACATTGAAGACGATTTTAATTAGTGTTTGTGAAATGGTGCTTTTATGCTTCTTGGGAACCTAGTACACTGCCCAATTTTTATACATATTTGTGACGCGTATTTCTGTGACAATGAAAGAACTGGAAGAAACCGAAACTAAACTATCTCCATTCTCATTTCTGGACCTCCAAAAACGGAGGCGTCGTAGGACGTGACGGCAAGTGTAAACAATCAGTGTCGTTAGCAATTAGGAGATCGAGACTTTGGTTACTGCGACGGGTTATAGCAGCGCGATGGCGCGGTCGTTTCGTCGGATCTGTCAACATGGACGACAATGCCGCTCTCGGGAGCGAGTTCGGACTCCCGTTCAGTGACCTAACACCAACAAAACGGGAGATGCTCCTAAGGACGCGGGACTCTGGAATGCCTCTTTACAAGGACGTCCCAGAATTGCCGCCGACCTCTCTGTCACCGACCCGGAGTAATTCGTCGCCGCCCAGCTCGCCCACGCCACCGCAACGTCGTTACGACGAATCACTCACCGTTATTCGTCCCTGCTTCAGTGGGGACGGTGGGGACTCATCGCGCGGTGGAGGGGAAGGAATAACGTCCTTCCTCAACAGGGGTCGCTTCGCACCAGACTTGGGAAGTAATCCGTTACAAGAAACGTATTACTTGTAATCCGTTACTCTTTCAAGTGATTTTGTAACTGCCACATTACGTTTTTTGTAAGTAATTTGTAATGCAATTTCGTTACATTACTTTAATGATTCCTCGTTACTTTTTAAGAATATGAGAATAATAGAGTAACTGGAGTCTGGAGCAATACGAGCAGAACATTCAGCAGCATGAAGAGAGCAAGTTCAACAAAACAGAAAACATCAGTAAGGGGACAATAGCCGTAAATAAAATACGATTCTTTGTATGACCGCTCTCTAGAACCACTAGAAAACCGGGCAAGGCATGTACAAAAATACGAAAGACAAAGATCAAGTAAGACAACGCCGAGTTCCCACTCCGTCCCCTTCCATCTTGTTTTTCTTCTTTTCTCGGGCTGAAGAAAGCCCTTCTTGTTTATTTGTTTTAGGGGCGAACCTCCTTAGGGGCTAGCCATGTCCGTAGGTCCGTCCGTAGGTCCGGCGTCGGTGCTCGTGCTCCTGCTCGTGAGCTCACGTGCTCACGAGTGAGCACATGCTCACGTGCTCGTGTAAAGCAAAAAAAAAAATGAAAAAAATATGAAAAAAAATTACGAGCACGTGAGCTCACGTGCTCGTGGAAAGAAAAAAAAGATAAAAAATAAAAATAAAAGATGAAAAAAAATTATGAAAATATGTTTGCGCAGTCGACAGGATTCGAACCTGTGCGGGGAGACCCCAATGGATTTCTAATCCATCGCCTTAACCACTCGGCCACGACTGCGGGACGAGTAGGGGGCTCTGAGATGTGGTAGTAACTCAAGAGCTGGGGATGTCATGGATGAAACGTTGCATGTAGCCGCTCAACGTCTATACAGGAGAGGGCGCTGCGGTCAAATGCGTATATAATCGCGTTAAACTTTGCATGCATTGGCTCAACGTTTATAGACGAGAGGGCGCTGCGGTCAAATGCTCAAATGCGTATATAACCACGTTCCATACCACACATTCTCTTTCTGACATGGATGAAAACGAACGAAAGGCTCGGCATGCTGCGGCTCAGCGTCTACGCAGACAAGCACCACCAGAGCTTCGCCCCAATCAACATCATTCACCACGTGGAGATGCGGTCAATTTTTTGTCTTTTACACCGTTTCGCCCTTTCCGACTTCCTCGACCTCTCCTGCACAGACGTCAAACGCGGTTCCGTACTCCTCGATTCGCGGGTTCACAACTCGCGTAACAGACGATGTAGCCTCGCGCGAAGGAGTCGAATTCTCTTTGTCTTTGATGTGCGCTACTGTATTCTAGCACGCTCTTGAGGCAGGGCTGAAAAGCGCCCGGCGCTAGGCGAACAGCATCGTTTTTGAGGGTACGGACGATACTTATTTTGGTTTACTTGTATAGGCATGGTGATCGCGTTCACTCCTCACTTTACGGTCAACTGTCAACATAAAGAGAGGAAGGGGGAGAGGGGGTTAGGCCATCTAAGGAGTGTGACAGAGAGAGAGAGAGAGAGCGAGAACGCGTAAAAGTGGTGTGATCCTCAATTGTTTTGTAAGACCGATGGCCACTGCTTCTCTCGCTAACTGTGCCCTCCTCCCCTATTGTCCACGAATATTGGTATGAAAGTGGGAACCGATGAACGATCGATAACCCGTAACCGCCACTTTTCCTCTGACTGGTCGAGTGGTCTCTGTGGCTATCTCTTAATGAGATGTTTAAAATTCAGGGCATTAAAGAGAACGGAAACCGAGAGCTTCAGAGCATACTTTGCTTGCAAAAAACACACGTTGTCATCAGCAAGAACAACAAACCCTAATCTACGGAAACACTTCAAGGTAAGCTGGGGCACCTGCATTCTGCATTGGCTTCACATTGTGATGTTACAACCAAGTTTTTCTTTCATTGGTAATAGCAAGGGAAACACCCGAGTCAAAAGAGAAAGAGCTCTCGTACATCGCTTCTTTAGCTCCGAATCTCGTAGCGGAGGTAGACGCTGCATTTGACCATGCGCACCGCTAGCTTTGTCTGCACAATTCCAGGGATCATTTCCGAAGGCCGTGGGCTAGCGAGATGGCGAGTGTGGTTGCAGTTTTCGGTGCCTTGTCAGCTTAGGTGAACGGATGCACCTACTCTTTTTCTCTCATATACAATACTTAATTTTTCAAGGACTCCCATAATACGGGCGCATGAGAAATGAAAAGTAATGTTGCAGAACATTTTTGAAAACTATCCAAATTGTTTCTATCGTTTTCTGGATAATTGTACGGAAAACGCAACGTGAATGCAATTTGTAACGTAACGAGAAAAGTAATCCATTACGTTTCAGCGAAAGTAATTTGTAACGGTAATCCATTACATTTGAGGCTCGGTAATTTGCAATTGTTATCCATTACATTTTTCAAGTAACGAGCATAGGTCTGCTTCGCACCTATGCCCAGACTCCGGCTAACCTGAAGGTGCTGTTAAAAAGTGTTCTGGCCGAAAATGTAGCGAGCAAATTCTGATGCCATCGCCGAAACCTCTACGCAAGACAACGCTGTTCAACAAGCGACCTTGCAATGCATCATCGCTTGGGAGTGCGTGAAAACTAGTGTCGCCCGAACGATCACGAGTCTTCAGTCGACCGTTTGAACAGTCTTCTACAGCGCACAAATTTGGCATGACTCCCGCTTTCCAGAATCCTTCAAGTGCCGTGTTCCCAAAGTAAACACGACACCGACATCTGAAACCGAAACCAAAACCAAAAGTCTCCCACGTGTTCCGCGCTGTGTTGTTCTTTTATTTATTTTGTTTGCCCATAGTTGCTCGTCGCCCATTTCGCGTCCAGCGTAGCAAAGAGAAAAATAATTATGCTGTTTTACTTACGGGTTAGTTATCATTTCCGGTCCGATTTATACTTTTCATGGTTCTTCAAGTAGAAATTGGAACAATGTTCGTAAAATTTGCGAACCAAAACGTGACCTAGAGCACGTCTCTCGTTTCGAGCAATCGCTGACGCGTCTCTTGCGACGTCGCGCTTCTAGGCCCCGCAACGTCACGCGAACTCCGCTTCTCCTGGCTTCTCCCGCAACTCTTGAGGCGTCTCTGCAATCGATCCCGGTACGATTATTACCACGACTGTTTAAATGATTTGCGCGGTACACAAGCGCCGGTTTCGGCTAAAATTTGGGCAACGTTTTCTGGGACGTGCCTGGAACCCAGATCAATCGCCATAAAAAATATTCCTAATAGCCTTCATTGTTTTCTTAAAAGATGTCTGAGTATCGCTGGCTGATCCCATAAAAATGGAGGTAAGCTAGCATCTCATGCTGAGAAAACGCAAGATTATGGGAAAACAAAAACAAAAAACAAAACAAAAAGGGAACACCCACAGAGTTTAAAATGAATTATTGTTTTCGTTTTGTCTTCCTTCTCTGTCTCGGGATTTCTAAGGGTATAACTGATTTCACTAACCAAGCATCTGTTTTCCTTCTTTGACTCAGGATAACTCGGCCAAGGCAGGCGATTCTTTGATAAAAACTAAAGACATGCTTTCACTCACTCCTTCATTAAACTCAGTTTTTTCATTACTTTCTAAAATTCTTTTGAGACTGGCTTGTCTTAGGTCTGGTGGACCAGAGGAAGTACAATTGCTGTGTGCTGAAAAATGAACGAAAATATAGGGCGCCGAAATTATTCTAAAGCACTGGCTGTTGTAGCGGCCTCGGGTAATTACTTTCAAACCAAAGAGGGTGATTCACGGGGATTTCCCAGAACGAATGCGGGGTTCAGGGCGCGTCAGTTACGAAGTCGGGGATATGTGCTCGATATTAACTTGGTTATAAGGTAATCTTGAACTCAATCTCGGAATGTGGTATGATATAATTTCATATGTTATAATGCGTTTCAGGTTTGTAAGAGTGCGACGCGAACTTTGTGGTGTTCTTAGAGAGGCATGTTTGTGAGCTGCGTATTAGGCGATATACAAAATGTAGAGCGCCTTCCGGTATCGCGCCGAGAACTACGTCTGCTACCTTGGTAGCGGCGAGAGAACAAGACCAGTGAAAGGAACGTCGAAGAACCCATGTAAACTAGCGGTCACTCTTCGTGCCAGAGATGCGATGCCAATGCATTGCTGCGTTCTGATGCGTAAGCAGTGAGGAGTCCTCAATTCGTGGGGATATGATGTACATGCGTAAACAAAGTTAACGTTTCTTTTCATTTGTTTTTTTAGATGCAGATTTTGACATTGACAATCGGTGACAGTGCAGACAGACATACGAACGTTCTCTCACAGCGCTACCTCATTTAAAAGTATTGATTTGGGCCCTAATCTTTTCACAAAGTTTTACCACGTTGTTTTCTGAATACTGTTTTCTTCTGCACGCTGAGGTGTCGGCCTGAGTTTCTCTGGATGCGAAAGCAACGTAGCCTATGTGAACAAGCCAAGCTGAAGAAGAAAGAGATGGCACGCCTTAAGGAAACCTTATGCCCTCAATTCTAATTGAAGACATGTGGGTTTAACAGTGAACAACAAAAGCTGAAAACTACACAAACTTTTTAATTTGCATCTCATATATTAAAAAGAAGAATTACTTAATACAACAAGAAAACAATCTCATTGAGTACAGTGCTTCTTTTAAACTTGATCTGGCGGCAGTAAACGAGGTTTGTAAGACACCTCTAAAGCTAAGCATGAAAGTTTGTTGAGAAAATATTCTTGAAGAGATTAACGCGGATATGCAGAAAAGAAAACATAACAGAAACGGGATTCCTGTCTGTTTGCTCTCAACATGCTCATAGAGACGGGAGTTTGCTCTCTCTTTTTTTTTTCGAACACTAAGTTCGATAACATCACTTGTTTGGATTTATACTAGCAGCTAAAACTTCGATGTCGGTAGCGGCACAAAAAGACTCAGCGAACGCCAAGTACAGCCGCACCGGCGGCGCCAACAATTCACCTCGCGGCATTGTTTTTCGTAGCAGGGATGAAAATGTAATTTAGTGCAAAAAACCCAACGAGTAGTTTTCGGAAAGTCGGGTTTTACACAATAGTTTCCGTAATGCAGTCATTGTGCCAGGGTTGAAGAAATCCTCATTTACCTGCGCAACATTCATCAACTGTGCTTAAGGTCGACGCTTTCTCAATCCAATTCGGGTACTTTACAACGCCTGCAGAATAATACCCAGGACACAGTTTGATTTACATAAGCTCTGCGCTTTTTGGCGATTAACTTTTTCGCCAATGAGAGGAATAAAAAAAACTAGGCTTGAGTTGCATGATTTGGCGCGGAACTTAGATAGTGGGCAGTATCTTCTACCTCTAAACGGTACAAGTTCTTGCGCCTTCCCGCCGAATAAAGGACTAAAAACGCTCTCAAAGATTAAAGGGACGACGGCCTCGTTCTTCGTCCACGTTGGTTAATTGGAAGTCGACTGACTAAAAAAAGTTGAAACTCTAACCAAGTTCGAATAAAAAAAAAATTCCCTACGTTTCGGGATTAGCTCGGTCCCTTGCTCACGGGTGACTAAGGGTTGGGCGAATCTTCTTCGTCGTCCTCACCTATATCATCTTAATGATCTTCAACTTCATCTTCATCAAGAATATCCAGCGCTGGAATCCGATTGGGAAGGTTGCGCCCGTGTTTTTCAGTGATCCGACGAAGCTCTGACACATATACGCTTGGGAGAGTGCCCGATGACCTGTTGACGTTTTCTTTTGTTGTTTGGATACACCAGGATTCCAGGTGTAGACATCTACGCGAGTGTTTTTCCGTCTCCAGAATCTCGCTCTTGTCGAAGGACACACTGTGAACCAGTTTTTCGGCGTTTTCAGCGAGGGCACTGGCTTGGCCGTCGTTATTATCACGTCGTATTCGTGGCGGCGGATGCGTTCCGGGAAGTTCTTTGTTTCTCCCACGTTCCAAACCGGTTTCCAGCGCTTGATATTCTTGATGAATATGAAGTTGAACACCATTACGATGATATAGCTGAAGACGACAAAGAAGATTCGCCCAACCCATAGTCACCCGTGACCGAAGGACCGAGCTGGTCCCGAAACGTAGGGTATTTGGTTTTTATGCAAACTTGGTTAGAGTTTCAATTTTTTCAGTCAGTCGATTTATTTCCTGGCCAGATATATCTCTGTCGAACATGTTTACATTCAAACTAGACATCGTTGTATCACAGTCAGTTGAAAAGCACCATTTCCGTCGAAATGCTGTGAAGCCAGAAACTCAAGAAACTTGACGCTACGAAGATGGCCGCGCGCGCAGGGTGACCAGACCACCAAGCAGTTTACCATATTTTCTATTTTTTCACAAGAGCTCACTAATGCATACTGAGCGAGTCAGAGTCCTTCATCCCCCTTCCTTACACTAACGATTGAAAAATATAATGTGGAAGTCTCTTGTTACTGCTCCTTGGGTGCGCTCCCATTTTCTGGGATAGAAACATTCGCGAAAATGGGCTTGAATTGCCACTAAAAGGCGTGGAGCGTCTTCACCGTAATCATAAGCAATGCATCAATCGTGAAACTCTGATACTCGCAGCTACAGGGGGATGGGACGTGATTTTATTCCATAATGAGCTCCACGTTGTGTATTTGAGTTGTAAAATTATAATTCTCTTAAAAAAGAAAACAAAAAGGAATTGTGGCAATAATAAAAAACGTCAGCACGGACCTTCATCGGTCACCGGCAGTCATTGTCAACCTAAATGATATATGCAGCGCCTTTTTCTATAACTGGCGAAACTTAAAATTGATAAATCCTCTGGGAACCGCCACATGAGACCTGAATATTGTGACACGCTAGCTTTTCACAAATATTTAGTGGCCAGAAGCGATTTTTTCAGTCGTTTCAGACGCCATGCCCGTCCGCGAAATCTTCTGTGCACAGTGAGTACAATACGCTTGGCCGGTCGGTACTCACAGCCCCTTTGGCACAACCGTACGCGCTTCGTCGTAGAGAACACTCGTGTGCTAATCAAGTGAATGTTGCTTCGTCACATTAGCTTGAAAAGTTTGCTGATCAAAATGCTACGAACTAATTCTAAATATACCGAGATGCCTAGCGATTCCTTCTGACATCTTTAAAGCAGGGGAAATCAAAATGCTCCTCCCATGTGCTTTTTTTCTTTCTTTCTGACAGAATAGAAAATGGCGTGTTTTGATAGAGTGGCGTTGTAACTAAATGTTTCTTCTGTAGTATGGGTGTTGAGCTTCTCATGCACAGCTTATGTTGCAATAGCCTGTGGAAACTTTTTTGAGTGTCAGTAAGAAGATGATTCGGAGAAGGGCTACTATATTTTAAACTTAACTACATTTACGCCCAAACAACTGCACCGGAATATCACTTACAACTTAAGAGCTCTTGTATTGTGTAGTCTCTCTCTTGTCCTTGTCTTTCGCGCTTTTTAATTTCCGTAATGTTTAACCAACTAGGCCAACAAATCATTTTGCTTCATTTTGTTAAAAGAACCTTTTAAATGTCTACATAAAATTACTTAAATGATGTCTTACATTAGGACATACAATGTTTTAAATCTTAAAATCAACTCACTCATAAATTGCGAAGATAAGACTTATATGGTTGATTTGCATCAAAGTACTTGTAAATGAAATGAAACAAGATAACACAGCTGTCGCGGTGAAGCTTTAAGTATAATATACGTTATTATAAAACATCACGCATTTTGTTCTTTCTGAAGCCAACGCTCTGCCGGGAATCCGTTGTTGACGGAGAATAACTAGAGTAGTTCAGTACAATGGTTTGTAGTGGTAACTACGCAACACTAGTCCAGTTATCTAATTTTATGAGTGTCTCTATAAAATAACGGTCTGTATTACCTGGAAAACGTAGTTACAGAAACAAATGTCTTAAAAATAATAAGCATAATGGAAAAGATGTCGGAAGGTGGCACTACTCCTGAGATCTTTATTTGAACATTTTATATACCAAGCGGCCTTATACTTCATTTATGAAAGTGGGGCTCCAGACAAAAAATGTGCTAAACACAGATAGCAATGTTCTCCGGGCTAAATATTCTTTTTGGTAATAGGGCTTTAAAAGGCCCGAAGGACCTTAAGTAGAGCCAAACTTGCCCTACTTAGCCCAAGGCCTGGGTGTCGTGGCCCCAATTCGCCAAATAGGTGCCAAAGTTAGGCTTCACTGCCAGACTAAGATGCAGGCTGTCACCTCGCATCTTAGGGCCCAAATCGACAAACAAGTACCAGTGTGAGGCTTTATTTCTGGTTCTTCAGTTTTCATGTGGGATCTTAAGGCCTAAATTGGAAACGAAAATCCAGGTGTGGGCTTCACCGCTGGTTCTTCGGTTAAAACTGGGCATCTTTGGCTAAAATTTGGCACTCCGAAAATTCTGTTACAAACCAGAAAAAAACCACAGAGACTCAAATGAAAAGTCCTCTGGCACTATCTGGCACCTTGGAGGAAAACCGGATTAGTTTCTAACTCAGGCCTTGTAGAATTCCAAGCTTGTGTCAAATTTGGTGTTTCTGTGTCGTGCTACCTGCAAAATAACCCCGAACCAGAATACGATGCCAATCAAGGGTGTCCATATAATAACTTGTTCGTGAAACAACTGGAGCGACTTTAATATCTCAACTAACTCTTCTACCCTAACCCCTCCCACGTATCCGGTCGTTTGGCAACATTTCCCCAACATTATCTTCCATCATGCATTTAAATTGTGCTTGCAAAAACAAAGCAGCACCAAATAAAGCATTTCTTTGTGTGTAGTAACTTTTATATTACCCGTTGAATTGTTTTTGTATAATATGCACATAGGCATAGCTTGTAATATTTTTTTTTTATTCTGCTAAATTGATAAAACATAGTGCTTCAGTTACTGTAATATTTTATTACCTTTTTATAAACGTAACGTGCAAACAAAAAACACTGTTTACAACTTTTATTTTATTACATCAAAAATTACTGCTGGAATCTTGTAACGTGGCAACTACAAGATTGCTTCAAAAGGTTAATTACTACTTCTCAAATTTGATGAATGTACGTCAAGGAACACATAGGAACAGGGTACGTAGTTGTAAGTTTTCAGACTTCTTTCCAACCCGCGTATGAGCTTTTTTACAAATTTTATGGGCCCAAAATCGAAATTTAGAAATATTTGTGGCGATATTATTGTGAGCATTCACTATCTTGTGTGCATGGATAATTTCTATATTTTACTGTTTGAGCCCGCGCTGTTAATTCAAACTAATTATTTGGTGGTGCTCACCGCGCGAACTTTGTGAAAATACATTACGAATATTATTTGATTGTTCGCTTTTTTCCACAATTTTAACCATTCACTTTGTATGAAAAAAATTGACGCTATAGAAAAACAGAACTAATTTAACTCTACAAGTTCATTTATACACACATTGATAAAAGAAAACGGACTTGGAGAAAACAATGAAAACAGGTAGCGCCCAAAATCAATAATTTATTACCCTCCTTATACATGTTTAACAATTGAAGTCCTGCGGTGCGAATAATCTACAGGTACAGAATATTCCAGTTTTTTTTTTAAGATCAATTATTACGAGATGTGACAAATTTATGAATGACAGATTATGTTAATTATTTTTTATATGAAACAAGCATTTTATGTGCGCCAAAGAAGCAGGTAATTTTGAAGGTTTCCTGTGTGTTGGAGCTATTTATGTGTGGAATATACGCGAGGCGTGACGAAGCACCGAGCGTGAACCATGAAACAGGTGCGAAGTATCAAAGGAAAAACGTTTTATTCCAAATTTATCACTGCGGGCTATGCACCGACTGCGGGCTACAGTCCGGAAAATACCTTGCTCACGTTGGTTCCTGCATACGTACAAAACGTCATAATGAGTGCAGGAGTTGATTGCCCATGAATATCATTAAACATGAGTTAGTGGTCCTTCCAGCAATTATCCAGTTCAACTTTTGGTTTCTACTCGGATAGGTTTTGCATTTTCTTCTTTGAAAAATGCCGTTATAACATTCTGACGAGAGTATGCTGTACTAAACGCTGTCCTTATTAGTTTAGTATATAGGCTTTTTAGATTTCCCCTTTAATACATATTAACGGCTTTGCGGCAGTATTACAAACGGCCGTGCTCGTGGAAGGGTTACGTCACCATTAATTCAAAAGCGACAACAAATTCCATCAACGCGAAATTACAAATGTCGTTGTTTAAACTTTCTCTCAGGCGCGAGGTTTCTCACAAAAACAAGGAAGTATAACGTAAGGTCCGTCTGGTTGTGTTGACATGTTTTACTACCTCGTATAAAAATTTAAATTGAAACAATAAAACAAATTGGCGCGAGGCCCATATAACTGTCTCAGACTTGTCTATCTTAAATACTCCACTCACGATACTGCATTGCAAATACATTTGTTAGTATTTCAGTATCTTGCGAATACATTTATTCTAGGGTATTTACTACTCTATCTTAATTACATTTTCACTATCTCGTACTGAGTATCTTAAATACATTTTTCAAACTTCGGAAGTAACCTGTCACCGGAACAATCTACGCAAGTAGGGATCGTCAGACTCCATGCGAAAGCTGAGCTGATTGCAGACTTTGGGGCGAGCGGCCAAACACAGGACCGAAAACAGGTCACGAGCAAAACGCACTCTTCGAATGTCGACGGAAGTCCAAATCAGATAGCCCCAAGTACGCCCGCATTTACTCTGTCCTCCTGTCCGCTTTTTTTTTAAAGTTGTCTTTGAATGGCACGTCAGGCTTCGAGCTAGCAAGGTTGCTGGTTACGTCATCGGAATTTTAGACCTTTTGTCAGAAGCTAGAGTGGTTCCGTCAGCGGAAGATTTTGACGCCAACATTTTGACGCCAACACCAGTGGCCAGATTCACGAAGAGCTTCTTAGTTTACGACAACTTAGCTAAGAAGTTCGTAAGTTAAGAACATCGTAAGAAGAGGAGAAATCGGTATTCACGAACGCGTTCTTAAGTGAGAGGAGGAAAGCGACGTTCTCGTACGAAAAAACTAGAACTTACCGGTGCTGTTGCTATGGCGACGGCGTCTTCGGCAGCACGAACAACCAATCGGAGAGCTCGGCAATGGTTCGGAGCCGTTCGGAGCACGTGGATTTTTCATAACAAACACAGGCGGCCTTTCTGCCACCGCTTGTCTGGGGTTCGTGTCCGTGCAGTGATATGTCGACGCTAACACGATTTAAACACGCCCGAATGCCGAGGCCGGGATGCGTAACCGCCTCCGTTGACTGCTACGAACTCGATCGCTACGAAGTCAACACAACTGTCATCGTTGGTAAAAGACGGCCCGTGTCAGTCGTTTGCAAAGCGACGTAGATGGAAACAAATTGCCGCGGCGTTTTTCGCGGCCTCGGAGATGCATAGCGAGCCGACGTTAAAAACGATACGTATGAACTACGAGAGTGTCAGCAAGAGCCACGTAATACCTGTTCACACTCGGAGCGGACGCGCGCGTTTGATCGAAGTGCTGGATTCGCGCTGTTGGACCGCGAATTGATAAGCGCTTCGGGACCGATCCTTTACGATTGCGACTCGATGCTGACGTGACACCCGGCAAAGAAAGGTTGGACCGGCATTGCGACCCACGAACTGTTATAGCGATCGACAGTGAGGTGCAGTCGTGTCAGAATAAAAATGGAATACTAATAACAAAGTGTACAGTACATACCGTGTTGCGAAGGTAATCCATACGGCGTTTATTTGAGCTCTATATCACACAAAACAAAGAGATAGAATCGATGAGAGCCCCTTTTCGACGACAGCGTTCGTCACCGCTGCCTCGAAAAACAAGGAGATGACAAGAGGAAGAGATTGACCTCTTAATCTAAAATTGAGGTCAGCGATCAAACTATAATACGGGAAGGGTTCACAAGGGTCGCGCGGGCATATTCCATTCAGCACGCCAGCTGGTCGTGGGCAGACGGTCGCCGAGTCGCGGAGTGCCTGCTAGGCCTATCTGCCGAGCTCTCTTGCTCGGTGTCGGTGGAATCGTGGCCGTTGGAGCTCTTCCCGGGTGTTTGTGGATCCAGCGTTCTTGTTCGTCGTGGTCTGTTTCAAGTACTTTTTACTTTTTTCTTGCTGCTTGAAGTCCGGACGCGTGAGAAGCGCACGTAGAAAAATAAACGTCCGTTGGTCGTCGCGACCGCGACGCTGTCGGCCATGCTGATTTGATCGTAAGAAGTGCGTAAGACAGCTTCGGAGCTGTCGTAGGATTTCGTCGTAACCTGCGCAAAACTTACGAAAATTTCGTTTCGTGAATACGAATTTGTTCTTAAGTTTTGTCTTACGCACATTTTTGGCGTAAGATCGTTTCGTGAATCTGGCCTCAGTTTCGGGAATCGCCAGCTGAGAAGGTTCTATAGTATGAAAATGAGCGCGCACGATTTGAAGTGAGCGCAAATACTCCCCGGCCAAGGAAGCTAGATCCTGCTGGTTTTGTTAAGCTGCAGTGACATAGAATGGGCTTCGCTAAAGCCTCTTGTGTGCCTATTATGGCTCAACTTTTGGATCCCATCTCGTTAAAAAGTGTGTCGCTTGAACGACTTTTATAAAATCTCTAGTGAAATGCCCTTCTGCTACTAATTTTAACTTTTATATGGTAGCAATAAAAAACCAAAAATATGCATAAGATTGTAATGGACAAAAGGTTAGCGGGAAAACAAGCTGGTAATGGCCTCGGTGCGAGGCCGAAATAATTTTTGTCTTTTTTGGCATGGATTGTCATTTTCCTCTTAAAATAGAGCTGTGGGAACCAATCGGGTCTTCACTAGGTAGGACTGTCTGTTCACAATAAAGCGCAGTTCTTATTTAGACATATTGCGCACCTTAGAAGTAAAATCCCATGCACCTCTAACATGTTTTAGTTCTAACCAAATCACGCTAACGGGTCAACATTCTCAAAAATCCCGGCACACTTTCAGTAGTCATTTCAAGACGTCGCCTTGGAATAAAATGGTTTTTTTTCATCTGATGACCTAAAAGCAGAATTCTGCACCCTCAACAAAGTAAATTGCATAGGGAAAAATCTACTCGTGTGAAGCTCGGGTCCACAGTGTATTTAACGTTTTGAATCTACGGAATAGTCCACCAACTGATTCAGCCCAGAAACCATATGTTATCTTTGCATGATAGTGAAGAGGCTCACCAACCTAAGGAGAGTAATGCTGGAAACAAACCATGGTACGCTTGACAGGAAAGCATCAAGATACCATTCACTATACCCCCCCCCAATCCCCCCACCTCCCTGAAGCACAAAAAAAGAAAGAAAACATTCAATTTATCTTTTGTTCGATGTTATTATTTCTTGAAATTACAATGAGACAGATTTGCTCGTAATTGTATCACATTACAAGGAATACACGAAAAAATGTTTTTCGATACCGAAATAAAAATATGATTGAAAATTTGGAGTTCGATGAGAATATACAAATACTAAGTGTATTTCTAAAATACTATCGCGATACATTTGTATAAAGCGATACTGCCCAACCCTGCTCCGCTTCCTTGCCTCGGAAATGCCATTATAACACTATAACACACATAGGGGTGTTGAATACTTTATCCACGGCAGTAGACATGTTCTTATTTATTAATATAGTCCCCTGATTCCTCCAGTACTTCAGCAACATTTTCTGCAATGACTTTAAATCGTTTGAAATCAAATATTTTGCTACAACTGCCTTGACGTCCTCATTGCTTGAAAACCGCTGTGAACGGAAACATTTCCTCGAAACTGCGAACAGTGAAATATTCCGCGGAGCCAAGTCAGGTCTGTAGGGTTCAGCTGATGTAACTCTGACGTGACGTATGAACCGGCGACGTTTTCTGAAGAAGGAGCACGCCTGCTGTGATGTTTCTTCGTTTTGTTTTCTTCTTTATCGACTTTTGCAAAGCGATCATTGTGTTGGCTTAGCTTTTGCCAGTCATGGTTGTTTTGTGTGGCACAAAATACCGAAGCAATAGTTCCTCAACCTTCCAAAGTACAGTTGGACGTGACTTTTCCTCCGTACGTTTTTGAATTTATTGCATTATACTCATTGGTTTTCAACTTTTATGGGGTGAGGGATGACTTGTGCGTTTACAGCACTGACTTTATCGACACTCTCCAAACAATGAAAATAAAGACTTAACTACTCATGTATTGTTTTCCAAACGAAACTGTCCGAGAGACTAATTTTTGAGCAATTGATGAAACCTTGATTCGTTTATCTAAAAGCAAAACATACGCGACTTTCTTTTTATATCTCCGTGAAAGTGGCTTTTAGAAGCCTTCTAGTGTGAGGTGTCATCTTCAGTGTCTTCTCTCCTACACTTAAACTGCTTGCTCCAAAGTATTAATGCGACCTGACTTCACATGACCCATACACCAATTAAGTTTTCGCGCCAAAGTTGGCGGGGATTTCGATATCACGTTACCTCTGCACCCATTAATTGTGCACGCTAAATTTAGCGTAAAATGTATTCTCAAGTGACCTGATGTCACACATCCAATTCCTTTCCCCGCTCGATATAGTCGGAAATCTGATTTAAAAAAAAAAGAAAAAGTTCTTCACTATAATAAAAGATTGCACCTTAAATACTGCATTTTTTGCATTCTAGGACTTCGGAGACAAAGGTCACTGCCAATGGTTTTTCTTTGGCTATTTCTCCTTATCTGTGAGAAATATTTCTCCTGGACGTTGTTCCAAATCTCGCATTCTCTTACTTAATTTGGACGATGATTCTCTTGACATCCTGCTTCTTGGAATGTTAAACTCGCAGTGAACCATAACCTTGAAACAGGTCACGACATGCCGGGACTCGCTGCAACACGCTTGCCACTTTCTTTCTCATTCGGGTGGATAAATTATTGAACACTTTACATTAGTAACATCGATACAGCCCACAAAATACGAATACAAAGTAGAAGGGTGTACACAAAATAAGCGCTGTTCAGGCTAGTTTTTTTTAGGCTGAGTACAATCGACACAGCTCTCCAGAAACGAAGACGAAATAGTGGAGTCTACAGAAGACAGCACTTGTCTTGTGTGGGATCTTCTACTTCGCCCACTTTTTTGTTTTTGTCCGCTGTGTCGGTTTTACGAAGTATGAACCAACTGTCCCCCTTTGCCACCCCAATTCACTCTATATAACTCAATTTCCTTTACCATCCGAGCCTTCATTATTAATATTTATCGCATGGAATAGAGGCGTCTTTATGAATTCTTACCTATATCAAAATAATTATTTCGCGGAGAATAAGGCACGTTTTAGACGACATTTTATTATCGTCGAGGGTTAACCAGTTTTAATTATTCATAATTTTTCTACTGTGGGCGTAGGAAGAAAGCCTATGATCAGCGACTAAATCCCCATGATTTGTTGCTCTAGATACCATTACCGGAACCGGTAATGACCTGTCTTGATTAGTCACTAACGCGCTTCCGGCAATAAAATTTATGCTCGGCCTTTCCCATCAGAGCATCGCGGTTCAGGACCGTACCTTGCTTGAGCGTATATCCCGGAAGAGGCTAACGACATCTCTACTTGCATGCGTTATGAGCGACTGTTAGCTCTATTTCTTTACCAGCAGCCACTGACTTTGCTATAGCGCACGTTCAGTAATGCACCGATACGCTAACCATGAAACATGCAATAAAAAAATAAGATCGTTTAAAAAAATCATTTCTCTTCATCCTAAATAACGTGAATTTTCTAGAAAAATATACGTTACAGTTCCATTCCAAAAAAACGTGGTGTAGTTTATTTTTTTTTTAAGTTTATAAGCGAACAGCGCTTCAAGGTTCTCTGAAGTGTTACCGGAAAGTATTCGTAGCAGTGAATGTACTATCGGAAACAATATGAGCTTTAACGCGCCTCCACTTGTCACTGCGTAAGCGCCTTCACGCTCAGATTGTTTCCGATAGTACAACGTAAGAGTTCGACCTCAATATGTTACACGAATCGAAAGCTAGATGTTATGTCTCGAAGATTTAAATTAAAGGTCCTTTCTTTCATAATTTTATTAGCCCATAGTCACGCTTACTAGACGCAATACTGCGGGCCTCTGCGGTACGGGCTGTCGCCTTTGCGGGGCGCCGTGGCACTCCTGAGTCATTAATTCTTCTTCCTCTTCCTCTTCCTCTTCTTTTTCCTCTTCTTCTTCCTCTTCTTCTTCCTCTTCTTCTTCCTCTCCTCTTCCTCTTCCTCTTCTTCCCTCTTCTTCCTACTTCCTCTTCCTCTTCTTCTTCTTCTTCCTCTTCTTCTTCCTCTTCCTCTTCCTCTTCCTCTTCTTCCTCGTCTTCCTCTTCTTCCTACTCCTCTTCCTCTTCCTCTTCTTCTTCTTCTTCCTCTTCTTCTTCCTCTTCTTCCTCTTCTTCTTCCTCTTCCTCTTCTTCCTCTTCCTCTTCTTCCTCTTCTTCCTCTTCTTTCTCTTCTTCTACTCCTCTTCCTCTTCTTCTACTTCCCTCTTCTTCTTCCTCTTCTTCTTCTTCTTCTTCCTCTTCCTCTTCTTCCTCTTCTTCCTACTCCTCTTCCTCTTCCTCTTCTTCTTCTACTTCTCCTTCTTCTTCTTCTTCCTCTTCTTCTTCTTCTTCTTCTTCTTCTTCTTCTTCTTCTTCTTCTTCTTCTTATTATTATTATTATTATTATTATTATTATATAAGATACCCCATGTGGCTACTAGATCACTTAGACACACAGAGCGATTTAAGGTACCTTTTGTCACAACAAAATACGGGACGAAGGTTCGGGACTTTTATGTACCAACGATTTTCAACAGCCTACCAGACGACGTTTATGGTGCGGACTCCCTGAAGAAACAGAAACGAGCACTCCAAGATCTCAGCAAAACATCATGAATTTGTGTGTCTGTGTGTGTGCGTGACCCTGTGTGTGTTTTGCGTGAACGCTAACAAACGTGATTTTTCTCTCTTCTTTCTTTAATCATCATCATCACTGTCATAGCGTGGCAACAGTTGCCTGAGTCGGGAACTACAAATCAGGGGGACATTTTGTACTCATGAAGTGAAGGGTGCTGTCCCACAAGTCATCCAATTGGCTTTGACAGACCCGTAATTCTGCCAAGTATGATACATGCAAAAAATAAACATTATTATTATTATTATTGTTATTTTTTTTAATCAGTCGTGCTTCAACACTACTGGAAGGATGATTTTAAAACTCTTCGTCCGAATATGAGACAATTACGAAAAATATCAAAGTTTCTTGTTCCCGCTTACTATACACCCTATGGTAAGAACATGCGGTCGGCCTATGTACCTCAAATTTTTAATTCCCTACCTCCCAGCTTATGTGACTTTACCTCAAGAAAAAAGCTCAGAAGAGCGCTTCGACATATTGATATGACCGACGAACCCTTGTGAATATTTCATAATCAGTTTTTTCTTCCCAACATTTTTTTAAGAAGTGTGTTTATTTATTGTTTTTTTTAGTTATTATTTATTAATATTATATGAGAACAAAGGAAGTCATCAAGATCTTCAGTGTCACAAGAACTGGACAACACTTTCTACTACTTTCAATGGCAAACAATGGCGAAAAGTGACGCCAGTGCCATATGTTGTGTGTGTGTGTGTTTTTTAAATAAGTTTCTGACTTAAAGGTGTTTTTTTTTTGGGTTGGGGGGGGGGGGAGGGGGGGCGTTAGTATGCAGTTGGAACTGCTGTAAAAACCTAGTGATAAGTCTGCATTTTTATCTAGAACTAATTTTTTTACTTTTTTGCAATTACATAGCTGGTTTTGTCGCACAAGCCCATGTTGGCTTTGGCGAACCTGCACTGTGCCTCGATTGTGCTCTTCCTTCACAAATAAATTTATTATTATTATTTATTATTATTATTATTATTATTATTATTATTATTATTATTATTATTATTATTATTATTATTATTATTATTATTATTATTATTATAGCAGACGTAAACCGATTATTTGACACGGAGGCTCGTAAACGGCGCAAGTGCTTGTTCGTACTCGAGGGGGATTTCCAGCCACTATTAATGTAGCGATGAGAGAATCTCTAGCGCCTTGTATCATCTGCTGTGTCCAGTAAGTGGGTCTATCAGAGGGAATGGAAGGAAGCATTTCATCTACTCTAGTGCTAGAATGTCTAAAGCATTAGACCTTGGCTAATTTATCCAAGCATCAAAGAAAATGTCGGGAATGTGTGTACACGCGCTGCACGTGCTCGCCATCCCTATGGAAAAGATTCGAAGAAAATAACCAAAATAAATCGTCCGTGGAACACGCGCACGAGGTGCCATTTGTTTTAGTTTTTTGCTTTCGAACAGTTATAGCTGAAGGCGGCAGCACGCGCAACGCGTGTACCTATATTCCCGGCATTATTTTTGATGCTTGAGTAATTCAGCAAAGGTCTATTAAAGCGAGGTAGTCGAATAAAATCAGAGCCTAGACTTGGTAAAGATTTGTAGGAACTGTACGACACTTTTGTCTCCTTGAAACGTAGGGTCACATTCCAAGTACGAGAAAGTTTAAAATGAGAGAAGACATGCATTTTTAAAAACAACACCTCCTGAGCACACTATTTTGCAACATGTTCTCACATTTATGTATTCTTGGAGCACTTATACTTACATTTACGTCTGCTGGGAGGTTGCTCGGACAGTATTTTTTTACCTTTGGCTTGCGTTTCAACATATAGGCTAGTACAAAAACGTTGTTCGTCATCACAAGTTTACATTAAGCTTATTTTGTTTGCTATGTTTTGTTTTATTGTCCTCTACATTTCATCCCTCTCTCACCATGGGAACCACTGAAGCCGCTCATCGGTTTTACTTGCATTATTGTTTTCAAATCCATCTCTAGTTTATCTTTTTGTCTTACCTTTATTTAGCGTTTCACTTCTGGCTCATATGTAAGCTTTGTGGTGCACCTCCTCTCCCCTTCTGTCGATTTTGGCCTCTTTTATTTCATCACCTTGTTTTGTTACCTTCCAACCATCAAACACCAAAATCGCCCATGCCTCACATTCATATCACACATGCGTGTCATAGCTTTTGTTCAATGCCGAACCTGCTTATCTCTTAATTTTCACATCTTCGTTTGCGTCTAAATACGGTTCTTTCCCGGATATTTGTTTTTCTAGGTTCCACATATTTTTTTTGTATTGTCTTATACCGCAGTTATTGAGGTGACGGGCAAATAAATCAAAGCGTAAGGAACCCACGCAGACAGGTCTAAGTAACGATAACTAAGAGCTTCCAAAGCGTAGACAGAGAGGTTCCGATCGGCAAAGTAGAAACTCTGGGGAACGAGGAAAAGGAACGAGTGGCGGGCGACGGTCGTCGACAGCTGCTGCCACAAGCCTTCGGGATTCTGGATGTCCTCGAGGTTAACGTGAAAGCATGACTCCCTCTCGGCTTTCCTTCTCATTGAGCCTGTCTCAGTCCATCCTTATACCAATGGCTCGTGTTTGGCATTGATTCAATAATTTGGTTACCCGTTGACGGGAAAAATTGTTTCTCTGCTTACTTCCTACGAGCTCTTGATGGCAGCTCGGTGACGTTTCTTAAAATGTCTCTTAATATCTGTGCGACCATCTTGTCCGCGTTTAAAAAAAATATCAGAGGAAAGACTAGAATTCAAATCTCCAGACGTCCTATTTCAACAAAAAAAAAAGGGACAAGAACAACAGGAACAACAACAAAACGCTCCTATCATCAGTGGCGTTTTGTTTGTTAGTGTTCCTGGAGCACACTACATATTTCTCTCGTAACTTAAGTATCAGCGGTGTTTAAATACATCGGATTTAAACGTCTATTTCGGCCTGCAGCAGTTTCGGCTAGTCATTTTGAGATAAGAGAGAAAGCCATTTCTGTAGCTCGCGCATGTTTCAAATGGCAGCCCTACGTGATTAACCGTTGGTTCGCACTGTTAATACCTTTTCTTTTTGCACCCAGTGTTTAGCTTTCTATTGTTTTTGTGTACGGTCACGTTAAACTTTCAGTGGGTTTTGTCTGTTAGTGCCCAATTTTAGCACTTTGTTGGCATCGGGATGTAAAAATATGTTTTATTCTGAAGTGTGGCAGGAATTGAGTTGAGCGCAGAAAAATCTTCTAGATCTCATCTTTCTGCAAAAGTGAAATGTTAAGCCCGCGGGCCATCAAGGGTATTTTTATATTACTGATATGCTAATATATCATCAATTTATCACTAGAGAAATATATTTGTCTTTGTAAAATACATTAATGAATGTATTTATTTTCCTTATATATATATATATATATATATATATATATATATATATATGTATATGTATATATAAATATATATGACGAAAACAAATAAATAAATAAATATATATGTATATATTTATTTATTTGTTTATTTTCGTAGCATACATATTTTTTATTTACTTCCGGTGTCATTATGCCTGCAGATAAAGCAATTTCGTCTGGTCTTTAAGCATCTCATGCATTTTTTACGCTTTAAAGAACCCATGTGCTCTTGTTTTTCCCCGACTACATCGAATAACGGCTCGCGCATGTCTGCTTTGTCATCGTGCGTTTTCTAAGCGTTCTATATGCTGCCCTTTTATTTGGGTGCCCCTTCTTGTGTTCTAATGCTCCGAAAGCTCATTTTGAAGTGTTTAAATGCTCAGCGTATAGTCCACCCAAGCTTTTTTATGTCTCTCGTTTTACGAAACCGAGAGGTCACGTTTCCCGCAAGTGCTCGGAAGTTCCGGAATCGATCGCAGCGGACTCGGCAGGGTCGCAGTCGCGGTACACTTTGACATCGCCGGAACCACCAAAGGAGGCTCCTTTTACGTCCTATCCTGTGGACGCTCCGCTCCCGGAGGCAGCTGACGACTTGACTACCTTCGAACGGAAGGTTCTGCTTTAGGAACGCTGCGAGAAGACGCGAAGGCGGATCGGCAACAGCGGTCAATATCGGCCCCTCGATGGACATCGCTTTGTGCACGTTCAAGTCGTGCAAAGTCTGGTGAGCACGTTGTTGTGTCTCACCTGCTTGCAAAGCAGGTTGGAGTTGACGGAAGAAGCGAACGGGAGCGAATCTGCAGTTTGTATTCATTGGCCGCTATTGCGGGGAGATCGCGAAGGCAGCGCACTCCGCGTCCGTGGCAACGACTTTGAAGAACTAACTTGCGGATCGCTTCTGTGTTGTCGGTTGGGACTACGCTATTACCGTTATGAAGCTAAGCAACCAATTTGGATGCATGAGTATACCGCTGCCGACGCATTTAAAGAAATACCAGAAAACGGCAAGGCGCATGCGCAATGTGTCGATTTAAGCGGCAAGCGACGCGATGAAGGAAGCCGCGAAGGCTGTGAGGAAGGTGCAGGAAGAGGAGCCTCATGACAAAGTACAGGACGGTGGATGTGATGTTTTTTTATGTCTGCGTGAGTTACGACGGTGCATGTCAGAAGCGCGGCCACAGGTGTAACACTTTGGGGTTGGTGAGGTCATCAAACTCAAGACTGGCTTGGGCCTTTATTTCTCAGTTTGAATAAAAAATTGTCATAGCTGTATCATTGGTCAAAAAAAAAATTAAAACGGATACCAAGCTTGGATGGAGCCGCACAATGAAGCCTGCCAGATTATCTTCAAATATTTGTCCAATACAATAGAAGTAGAAGCTGTCGGTGCAATCTTTGACTGCTCAGTTTACCAGCACAAGATGCAGTACGTGACTGTGCTCAGTGGCTGCGATAGCAAGGTTTTTAACCACGGCAAGAATCTCCAGAAGGAAGAGTGCGTCAATCATTTGGATATATGCAGGGACGGAGTAGTTAAAGACCAAGAGGGATTTGGAAGAAAAGGCAAGCTGACCAACGTTGGGATGAAGAGGTTACCAATCTCTATGCAGCTGCCTTTAAGAACAATGCCTTGTACGTTGTTCCCTTCCTACTCAACTCACGCCGATCCCCGACACAATGCGTCGCCTCATGGCGGAGAATCCTGCTGTCACTTCAATAGTGATAAATTTGCCCCGGTAGTAGCAGGCAAACCAAATGAGCAACGTCCACATCGCCCAGACTTTTAAAAGGAGATAACAAACGAGCTGGTGCCGCTCTACAACCGACTGTCGGACGAAGTCCTGCTGGCAAGATGCTGCAGAATGAAGACTCAAAATGCCAATGAGTCTTTCAACACTGCTTTTGGAAGAGGTGCCCCAAAACTGAGTATGTGACGCTGCGCACTGTAGAGACCGCCGTCGCAATGGCAGTCCTCAAATTCAACTTGGGTCCAAAGGGCTTTGAGAGGGTGCTTGACAAGATGGGCATGAACCCTGGAAGCCACCATATGCAGCACACCAGAAAAGCAACTGAGCTGAAGATCACGGAGGCCAAGGCAAAGTCACTGGACTCATCCAAGATCGTCCACAAACAAAGCTGGAAGCAGTTGCAACGGAGCAGAAGAGTGAGGCCGAAGGGGTTACATACGCTGCTATTGATCTTTTTTTATAAAGTACGGAGTGCCAAAAAAAAAATGAAAACACGTCCTCTTGAAATTTTAAACACGTTTTTCTTTGTTTCACTTTTTCGCGTCCAATCTCGATTCAGAAAACCTATTATTTCATAATAGAATAACGTGTGTACCCAGTTTCTGGAATTTCTGTATTGAAATTTTATAAAAAACGCGGCCATGAACTTGGTTTGGGGGATTACATGCTCCGTTGTCCTGAGAAGTTCAGCTTTTCTTGACCTAATACAGAAACAATTGTTTTGCTTTAGTTTATCATTCAATATTTATAATATTTGGAAAGTTATTTTTGCAGCCGCGTGGCATAGGTCTTTTACTTTCACCAAAAGGGATACATTTCGTTTCCGTTTTTTAACGATAGGTTTCCTCAGCGGGTGCATTTTTATGTATTCTAATGCAACTCATCATGGGATGAATATGTGAAGCTAAACAATTCCATACGATCGTTTTGCATTGCAAACAATATACACTGAAAACTCAAATAAATGGGGCAACCGGTTCAAAAGCGTTGCCTCTGAAGTATAGTGTCCTCTCTTAAAAGCAATTAAACAAGACATATGCAAAAAATAAATAATCTTGACCGGTGAATGAAAAGAAGGATGTGCACATCGCGACACTGTTAGCGCGAACACGACATCGGCGCATTTCCGCATTTTACTTCTAAATAGTATTAGCGAGCACGACAAAGTTTTCGCTCAAATTAGAGAACTAAATGAGCGTTTTCTGTAGCAATAATAACCTAAATGACATCCCTCGGTTTAAAAAAAAAACTGGAAAAACCGGCGAGCGCTTGTTCGCGCTGACAGTGTCGCGCTCTGTACATACCAATAAGTAACGTGCTCATTATAATAAATAAATGTCCTAAAAAAGAGTGATATAAAATTGCGATTTTTTACATCAAGGTTTTACCTGGAAACTTTATTAAAGGTAATCTTCTAGTCCCGCAGAATACCTCCTGTGTTTCCCTTACCACAGACTCCAGCGTTTGAAGATGAATACCCTTTTTAAAGTCACATAGGTATTGAACCAAACGAAGAATGACGTCTGGTGTCGTCTATTCGTCTTATACTTGATCTTAGGCATGCCCCATTTCCTAGTTGAAGCCAAGTGCCCTACTCCAACCCCCTCCCCTTCCCCTCCTCAAAAAAAAACACATGTCGAAAACAAGGAACAAGAACGACAAATATAACAACAAAATTGGACCGTTGGATTGGGCTATTTGGTTCATTGTGATCTGGAGAACTTAAAAGCGCAAAAAACATGGTCTGGCGGTAACTTTCAACTGATTTAATCGAGATAATCAAGCCAGCACACATGTGTGAACACTCTTGCCTCTCTTGCCAATCCCTGTGATAAAGCGACCCATAAACAAAAGAACAGAATACAGTGCTTCAAACATTCATATGGACGTTGAACTGATACGAATGTTCCAAGCATTGTCATCGGTTATTTGTGTTTATGGTTCGCTTTTATCACAGAGAATTGCCAAGATAGACAAGAGTGTTCACGCATGCGTGCAGGGTTGATTACCTCAAATAAATCAGTTGAAAGTTAGCGCCTGTTCGTGTTGTATGTATCTCTTTCTCGTCCGTGTTATTTGCGCCTTTAAATCCTCCAGACAACAACAAAAGCTTTATCACTCTTTAATGACACATTATCATTCATGTTACTTAAGTATTCAACCCGCCTTCGACAAATGCTTTAGAAAAATATCCACAAAGAGTGTTTTCCTGTCTTCCCTGCAAGCAGGTAGAGTGTATATGCAGTTTCCTGTTTACGGCCTGGTTAATCTTCGAGCTTCAGAAGCGTTTTAACCAAAATGCAGTAGGTCTATGACCAAGAGACAATAAATGAACTGTTGTTCCATTTGAACTAAGATATTAAAGCGGGTAATAATCGATTTAAAAGTTAAAATACGCCGACAAGGTAACTCTGAGCAGCGTTTCCTTGTATCAGCTTGCTCTCGATTTTAGTCACTTAAATGTTGTGAGAACCACCCTGTCTACTTTCTGGGTTTATGCTTCGTTTTGCTTCGAGCCGATCCGACCGCAGCCAATAGAGCCATTCAACCTAAAGGCTAAACTTTATCCTCTATGTTTCATTAGGGCATAACGTGATTTTGTGAGGAAATAGTCAACTCGAGTAAAAAAAGAAAGATCTATCGTATTCAGGTGCATGATCCGTATGTATAAACATATATTGAGCTATGTTTGATTTTAATGGTACGAATGCGACTGAGGTAACGCTGTTAAGTGGACTGGAGCCTCGTCAGGTAACTTGGGCAACCTTTTGCTCCTTTTCCCCCGACATTTTTAGATATAAAATGAACTTTTACTTACTTACTTACTTACTTACTTTACTTTACTTTACTTTACTTTACTTACTTTACTTACTTTACTACTATACTTACTTACTTTACTTACTTTACTTACTGTACTTACTTTACTTTACTTTTACGTTACTTACTACTACTTACTTACTTACTCACTTACTCACTTACTTTACTTCTACTTTACTTTACTTACTTTACTTACTTTTGACTTTACTTACTTACTTTACTTTACTTACCTTACTTGCTTTTACTTACTTACTTTCACTTTACTTTACTTTGCTTCTACTTCTTACTTACTTACTTACTTACTTACTTACTTACTGCTTTACTTGCTTACTTACTTTACTTTACATTTACTTACTCTTGCTTACTTTCATTTACTTACTTTACTTTACTTACTTTACTTATCTTACTTTACTTTTACTTTACTATACTTACTTACTTACTACTTACTTACTTGACTTACTTACTTACTTACTTACTTACTCACTTACTTACTCACTTACTTACTCACTTACTTACTCACTTACTTACACACTTACTTACTCACTCACTCACTCACTTACTCACTCACTCACTCACTCACTCACTCACTCACTCACTCACTCACTCACTACTCACTCACTTACTCACTCACTTACTCACTCACTCACTCACTCACTCACTCACTCACTCACTCTACTCACTCACTCACTCACTCACTTACTCACTCACTCACTTACTCACTCACTTACTCACTCACTTACTCACTCACTCACTCACTTACTCACTCACTTACTCACTCACTCACTCACTCACTCACTCACTTACTCACTCACTCACTCACTCACTGACTCACTCACTCACTCACTTTACTCACATCACTCACTTACTCACTTACTTACTTACTTACTACACTCACTCACTCACTCACTCACTCACTCACTCCACTCACTTACTCACTCACTCACTCATTCACTCACTCACTCACTATACTCACTTACTCACTTACTTACTGACTACTCACTCACTTACTTACTCGCTTACTTACTTACTTACTTACTACTCACCACTTACTCACCTACTTACTTACTTACTTACTTACTTACTTACTCACTCACTTACTTACTTACTTACTCTACTTACTTACTTACTTACTCATTACTTACTCACTCACTTACTCACTCACTCACTTACTCACTTACTTACTCACTTACTCACTTACTCACTTACTTCACTCACTTACTACTCACTACTACCTACTTACTCACTTACTTACCTTACTTACTTACTTACTTACTTACTTACTTACTTACTTACTCACTCACTTACTCACTCACTCACTCACTTACTCACTTACTTACTCACTTACTCACTTACTTACTCACTTACTTACTCACTTACTTACTCACTTACTTCCTTCCTTACTCACTTACTTACTCACTCACTCTCACTCACTTACTCACTTACTCACTTACTTACGTTACTTACGTACTTACGTACTTACGTACGTGCTTACGTACTTACTTACTTACTTACTTGCTTGCTTGCTTGCTTGCTTGCTTACTTACTTACTTACTTACTTACTTACTTACTTACTTACTTACATTCATTCATTCATTCATTCATTCATTCATATAGTAAATCAAAGACGACGAGCGCCTTGACGATACACCGTGATTACTCGAGTAACCGCCGCACTGTTTATGAAGGAAGCCTGAGGGTCCGCTCTTCCGCGGAGCACGCGGATTGCCAATCACATCGGTGGACAGCATGATGCCAGCGATTTACGCGACAGAGATAACGACTTCACGAGAAGGTACCATCTGTGAAGATTGCATTTTTACGGGAAATCGTGTTCTGGAACCTTGCTTTTCGCTATGTTATTTATGCGCAACACGATGATTGGCTGTACGTTTGTTCTGTGAAAAGGCTGCCTCAAGGGCTTTCTTCATTAATAATGCGGCTACTACGCGAGCAAATGCAGCACTTTTGGCGCTGCTTGATTGCCTCCATCAAATTGGTAGACTCCACAAGATGTTTCATTTACTAAGTGTAAGGATATGATACGTATCCTTACAGATCATTTTATGAATTACGACCGTCATCGATAGACTTGTGATACATAGTATGTGCAAAAAAAAAAAGGCTCATTTACTTACACATATATTTATGCGTAAAGAGTTATTCATAAATACCTATAACCACTCCCAGAAAAAATAATCTGGACACTGTAAAAGTACGAGCTAGGGTTCCCCTCGTCCTATCACTGTTTCCAGAATTTACCGGTTGTCCTGTTGTCGATTTTTATTCATTGGGTTTCTTATATATTTAATTGTGAAAAATAAATAAGATTGTCAAACAGAGGATCGGATAGACTAAATTATACGAGGGCTATTAATCAATACAATTTTAGGCACGATGTGATTATATATTCTTCCCTCGTGCAATCGACGGATGGAACCCTTTACCAAACGAAGTTGTAACGCTTCCGTCATTGGACGTTTTTGTTAAGGCGATTACTTCTGCCACGAGGATGTGCTCTATTTTAATTGAGATCAATATGACACTGTTGTCTTTTGTAATTATTTTTACGAAGTGTCTAGCGTTACGTCCGGCGTAACCCAAGTTACGTCCAAATCTCCGCCTTCCCTAGGGTCACGGGGAGAGAGAGGAGGGCGGGGGGGGGGAGGGGTTAGGTATACGCGTTTCCAGTGCTCCGTCCGGACGTAACGCTAGCCACAGCGTTATTTTTAAGGCTTACCGGCGTGAGCCACACTATTTAATAAATAAACAAAATATGGCAGATTGCTTTCGCCCCGGACACTGGAAAAATAAAATGACTCATTTTATCATGCGAACAGTTTTTGCAATTTAAAGCATTGGTAAATGCTCGATTGCTGGATTCTCTCGATAGCAATTACGACATTTCCATGCCTATTACGTTGGGAAGCCAGACGCCATTTTGAATGGTAAGTTTGAAGTTATATTTGATATAAAAACATTCTAATATTGTCGCCTTGCATTTTAGAGGATATAGTCATTATTTTAATCAAACGTATAGCATTACCTTTTTGACCCTTCTGCATTGCGTTTTTTAAGTTAAATATTACCAAACTCCCGCAAACTCGCAAAAAATACAGAAACTACCATGTATTTTTCACTTAATAGGGTTATATCGCAGCAGTGAAAAAGCGCCGAATGTGACGCGCTGCAATTTGCAAATCACCTATCATACTGTGCGCCACGGGTGGATGCCCGTAAAAGGTAGCAACCCGCAGGGCATTCCGCGTATCCAAATACGTCTTCAAGCGATAGAAAGGCCCCGCATGAACAGTTGGTGAGAGCAGGCACAATCCTGCTCTCACCAACTAGAGCCGACAAGATCCCGTTTTTTCAATCCGGGCTGCATCTTTTAATGTACAACAGTTTCTAAAGAGCACTAAATAAATATTTTCCATGAAGACACCTGTAATAATGCAAACATTAATAAAGGGAAAATTTCCGAGTACTCACAAGTTACGGGAGCCTATTTGCATAGCCTTATTTATCTCCGGTCTTCACTTCGCGGAATTCAACAGGCAACCGAACGCGAACAGATTCGTGCCGAGAAAGAAGCAGTGCTCCCAGTCTTAGACTGTTTTTTATATCACACACGTTACAACAAAAAAAGGAAGCTTAGTACCATAAAATGTTATTGCGCATAACATTTTAATTATGACCTTAGCCGTTCTACATAATCGCAGCATCACTATCGATAGCACGGATCTCGGCTTGTGGTTAGACATAATCCTGGTATCTCTCGGCATGCTTCGTTGATTGAAACATTGCTCGTCATCTTGTAACTAGACATGTGTGTACGTAACGCGATACTACTAACGAGTTACTTCTACCCTGTTCCTTTTTTCGGCAAAGTATGACGTATTTAATTACTTTTCTTTAGAAAAGGAACGATTGACGTACTTCGTTACTTTTAAGGCCGAGTAACGATGTTTGAGGAGTGACGTGTACAACAATGTTTAAACAACAACGTTTTCATTGTAACCTGAGCATGCGTTTATTGCGACAAAGGCAGTTGGGCAACCCGAAAAACAACTAAACAGTGTGATAGTATAGCAACGTTTATCGCTGAACACACTGAACTCAACAGCTGAGAATGTCCTTCGCCCATAGGACACAATAAGGTTCGTTGATTGAACCTTCTAGAATCGAGTACAGACCGAATGTAAACACGGAAATTGCCAACGCGGGAAGGCATTAAACCTGTTGTCAACTTCGAACTTTAGAAGCAGAGAGATCAAAAGAGAGAAGATAATTCCAGATTCTCTAGCCCTTCCAGAAGCACAACAATGCCGTTCCTTCGAGCGTTTCAGTAGAACGACTGTTCAGCGTCGCCGAAGATGTATTCTCAATGAAGCGGGGAAACATAACTGATGAAAACTTCGAAAGGCAGCTACTGCATAAATGCAACGACTACTGAAGAAAAGAAAAAAATAAACCATGAAACAAAGGCAGTTGTGTGTTTGGTCGTCAAAGTAAAGCGAAAATGAATTCGCTACTTTCGAGGTTAAGTAACGCGTTTCTTTAAGAATCAGTAACGAGTAATGTATTAAGTTATGTTTTGTGTAACGTTTACATGTCTGCGTGCAACCTTCGTGACTGTTATTCTCATCTATGAATAACCGGCGCCATAAATATAACTGTATGTATAACCTTTTTTTATGGTGTAGCGTCGGCTGCGTTCTGACATAGCCTGAAGCGAAATGTAGTCGACTATGATGACCTTTGTTAAATTTGTATTAAATGTATTGTTTGCTTGCTGCTACTACTTTTAATTAGTATCTACTAATGAAATCACTCACCATGATTCGGAATTTCTTACTTTGTCCAGTTTTTGCGCTTCACTTACATACTTTGTGGCATACTTACATCCCCACGTGCTCACATAATCGCTCATTCACTCACTCGCTCAGTTACTCGCTCTATCGTTCACTAACCAATTGGTTGTGTTCAAAATACCATTATTCATCTGCCTATGCAACCTCTCGCGCGGAATTTTTGGGTGAGATATATATATATATATATATCAATTGTTATTTGCTTGGGTGACGCTATCTGTAACACGGCTACAAGCACGCAAGGTATTCCGATTGTGTAGCAGGCTTTAACTTAGCTTTATTTACCCCGGCACATTGTAGCAATCGGTACATTGTGTGTCAGCAAATAACGACAGATATTTATTTATTTATTTATTATTTATTCATAATACCCCTAAAGGCCCTCGTGAGAGGGTATTACATAGGGGGGTACATAAATCGTTCCAATAGGAACTAGTAGACAATCAATACACCTAATAATAAAAAGAAAATAAAGGATACACTCAAAAACGAATAAAAAACATACATTCACTCATCACACTGCAATAAAGCTGAGTCAAGGTAAAAACAAAAATAGTACACATTTGCTCTGCACGTTCCGGAAAAGAGGAAACAACAATGTAAAACAGCAAAAGTTAGATGGCATCAGTATTTTGAATTTGTTCTTGAAACTTCGTGGTGTCTTTTTCTGAGGCAATGTGCGATGGTAGATTATTCCAATCGATTATGGTACGTGGAATGAATGACCAGGAAAAAGCAGATGACTTACAGGTTACGCGTTTAACTTTGTAGGGGTGATCGCGGCGTGGAAAAATAACGGCAGGTGGCTCGAAGAAATCGCCGTGAAGTGACGCGTGGTGGTAAAGTTTATGGAAAAGTGATAGGCGTGAAAGTTTGCGACGATGGAGTAGTACGGGTAGCTCTGCTCGGCGTTTTAGTGCTGTGACGCTGGAATGACGTGAATAATCTGAAAATATGAAGCGAGCGGCACGATTTTGCAGTGATTCAATGTCGTTTATGATGTAAGCATGTTCGGGATCCCAAATGGCTGATGCATATTCTAATTTCGGACGTATTAGTGTGGAAAAGGCAAGTTTGCGTATGTTAGGAGGAGCCTGTTTCAGGTTACGCTTGAGAAATCCGAAAGAGCGGTTAGCAGCCGCCAGGGTGAGCTTTATATGGTAGTGCCATGACAGATCAGGTTGCAAATGAATTCCAAGATATTTATAAGTGGAGACGAGGTCAACAGTATTATTATTTAACACATAGGAGGTAGGAATCCGGGGTACGTGTTTAGTAAAAGACATAGACTTTGTTTTAGAGCAATTTAGGGTCATTAGCCAGGAAGAGCACCATGCATTAATAGCATTTAGATCAGTTTGCAAAGCTTTCTGGTCATTGACAGAGGAAATTATTCGGTAAATTACACAATCGTCAGCAAAAATTCTAATTCGGGATGAGACACAGGATGGCAAGTCATTAATGTAGACGAGAAACAGTAGTGGACCTAGTACGCTACCCTGTGGGACCCCCGAGGTTACTGGTTTGAAGGAAGAGTTACAATTGTTAGCGGACGTGAACTGTTTTCTAGACGAAAGGAAATCTTTTACCCATGCCAAAATGTTAGGGTGAATGTTAAGCCTAGACAGTTTGGTTAGAAGCCGGTGATGAGGGACGCGGTCAAAAGCTTTAGAAAAGTCGAGGAAAACAGCATCAACCTGGGATCCACCGTCAAGAGCTGAATGTATATCATGAATGAAGCCGGCGAGCTGCGTGTCACATGAGTATCCTCGGCGAAAACCATGCTGATATTTATGTATGATGTTATGATCCTCCAGGTAGTTAATTACTTGTGTGTGTATTATATGTTCAAGAAGTTTACAAATGGTACTGGTTAACGAGATGGGACGATAGTTTAATGGCGATGAGCGTTCACCAGACTTGAAGATGGGAATTACTTTGCGATTCGCCAGTCATGTGGGATGCAACCTAACGATAACATTTGTGAAAAAAGGGCTGACAGTATGGGACAGATGCTAGCTGATATATTCTTTAGTATCTTATTATTAAAGCCGACATGATCAGAAGCAGTAGAAATTTTGAGTTTATTTAGTAAGGAGTATATACCCGCTTCAGTTATTATTATTTCTGGCATGCTGATATCAGGAATGAGGTTAACTTTCGGGCATGACGAGATGTCTTCACACGTGAATACTGATATGAATGCGTCGTTAAAAACCTGTGCGCACTGAGACATGGGAATGACGTCATTATTACTGGCGGTAAGAACGATATCAGGATGCTCAACAGGATTAATGACACGCCAAAATTTCCGAGGGTTATTTAGTAGCATAGATGATAAATCATGTTTGAAGAAATGACGTCTAGTTGATGTGAGCAGTGACTGATATTCCTTATCACATGTTTTATAGCGTAACCAGGAAACTGAAAGGGGGTCTGTTTTATTGGCGTGGCGGTAAAGTCTCTTCTTTCTGTTATTGAGGCGTCGAAGCTGTTGGTTATACCACGGAGCGGTGTTTACAGTTTTGATGGTGATAAGAGGAATGAACCTGTTGATTAAATTGGCAAGTACATTTCTAAACATGAGCCAATTATCTTCCACGGACCGGGATAAATACCCTTCCAAAAATATATTTGAGAATGACAGGAATTCATTATTAATGCTATCGAAATCACCTCTATTATAGCACCTTATTTGCTTGTTGGTAGTTTTGCGCTTGTTAGGGAAAATCCGGACGCTTCCAGTAAGGACGTCGTGGTCAGAAAGCCCGTCAAGATGAGTAATTTCAGAAAATATATCAGGGTTGTTGGTAAATACTAGGTCTAGAATATTAGCTGATGTGACCGACCGCCGTGTGGGATGAGTAATTAGCTGAACCAGGGAAAAGTCGAGAGAAGAGTGGACGAAATTATGTGATTCACTATGGCCATCCCTAACGGATAGAGTTGACCAGCAAATGCTCGGAAAATTAAAATCGCCAAAAATTATTAAGAGAGAATTAGGAAAACGAGAACACAGTAGCGTCAGGACACGGGTAAATTCACTAGAAAAGTCAGTATTTGCCTCTGGTGGGCGGTAAAAAACACCTATAAGTATGACACGGCCACCACACTTCAGGGAAGCCCATACACATTCCAAAAAAGAGGTAACTAGCACAGGTACCGCAAGCACATCATTTTTTATCGCCAGAAGTACGCCACCTCCCCTTCTATGTTTCCTGTCACAACGAAAAAAATTGTAATCTGCCCACGTGAGAAAAATACTGCTATCCGGAATGACATCGCTTAGCCACGTTTCAGTTAATGCGACGATTGTTGGTGTACAGGAATCAACGAGGGAAGACAACGGAATGCTTTTTGACTGAACGCTTCTAATGTTCGTGTACAAAAAACGAACACCACCAGAACTGCTTTGTTGCGATGTTAACGATTGATTAAGTGTTGAACGGGGGTAGGGTCGGGCTGCAGTCAAACCGTAGCGGAAGAGGATTCAGATAACGCAGCGTGATTAGTAATAGGTGCGGCTTTATTTGAATTGGTGTCCCATACATAAACATCATCATTGATGTGAAGCCTGTCAAAAACGAGCCTCACACGGTCACTTTCCTTTTTTATTGATTTCGAAAACTGCAGTAAGTTTCGCCGCTTTTCCCGAACTGGTTTAAATAGGCGTCATACTGTAATTGTACCATGGTGAAATATGATTTACCTTTCTACTAATTTATTTTAATTTTGCACTTGACCTGGAGCAATTGTGAGTGAATGATTCGTCAAGATTGAGGATAAAAAACTGAAATTCAAAACAAGTTTTTTTTTTCTCTTTCTGCCAACTGAGTATTTTCACATCTCCTTTTGCTTCTGTTTGTGACACTCATCAAGTTTGCGACTGCGGGAAAGGTTCATTCGAGACACGTTTGAGCAACAGTAGCTCGAGTTAGGTTTAAGCGACAAACCCACTATACCCCAAGTCAGCACAAATGCTGAAGCACTGAATAGCACAGCGGGTGTATGATGTTCCAAATTTAGACACAAGACAATGGATAGCGTAAATGACGCGTTAAACCTCCTCCACTCGCGATGAGTACAGCTACCACAAAGGGCTCCTCGCCAACCAAGAACACAAAGAAGTTAAGACGCTGGAAGCATTTATGTACATGGAGATCTTCTGATTACACACGCTCATGCTGGTCTCCACTCCTTAATACGCTTAAACGCGTCTCGATTATTCTGAAAAATCCGGAGTATACGGGAGTATGTCGTGTGTGCAGCACATTTGAAACCACTCGATTTTCTCCGTAACCAAGCATAGCAAATTATACTGCACACATAATGCACGCGAAACATATTTTGTGCTCCCTGTATTTAATAGAATGATCAAAACAAGTGTTTTTCTTTCTTTTTTAATTTAAATAAAAATTGCGCAAATAGCGTTTTTTTTTTTAAACAAGTCGACTAGATGTGTTGATCCAGCACCTTAACTCTTTGCGCGAAGTTTAGTTTTAGTATTCTCCACCACAGCACTCCCGCAAATTGCATATTTCGTCATTTCTGCGAGGAAAATAATATAACAAAAAAATAAAAGAAAAGCTAACGTTTTGTAAAGCATGCGCTGAATTTTTTTTCCTTTTTTTGTGTTTTCGATTAATTAAGTGTAGGCCCCCGCGATGCCCAAAGTGGTGCTTAACGTAACGAGAAGCATCCGCGTATATCGACGTGTGCGATGTCCCGTATCGCTCTATGATAGCACGACTGCTTGATCAATGTTAGAGACGTTTCTTCTAGCCTGTGTACTGTGCAGGATGACAAAGTACCAGTCATTAGCATAAATCGGTTTAGTTTCCAGACTCTTCGATTAACGGAATTACAACAACAAGGTTTTTTTGTTAATTCATTCCTACCATTAAGCGACACCAACTGAATATTACAGGCGCATCGCATCATAGCAGAGTGCAGTTCACGCAAGTAGGTAGAGCTCTGAAGAAGAAAGGAAAAGAGATGGCAGTTCTAATGCCAGTAGGTCACCATCGGTTGTGGAGTTGGTGAATAGTTTATTGAAAGCGATGAATGTGAAAATTATCCTATTCAAGGAGGTTAGCTAAGACACGACCTGACAATAGCAAAGGTCGGAAACGCAGTGATGTAGGTTCCAATTTTCTAAAACAATATTTTTCTAGTACGGTCCACATAGCGTTGAAATAGGTGCTCCTGGTAATACTTCGATGGCGTTATGTCACATTATGATTGCACGAACGCCATATCGTAGTTCCTTCACCGGTTAACGCCTCAAGACATTTAATTATGAGTCATAGATTTTTGTTTGTTTTTCTTTACAATGTAATACGATTGGAGACAAATCTTCAAGCACGATGCTTTACGAGAAGTAAGTGAGTAACTTGTAACAGAAAAGGAAGAGTTCAAGCTGCATGCATTAGAAGTATAATACAATGAAATGCATAAAAAATTACAGCGACCTCTCTCTCTCAAATTCTATATATTGCCACAAATTACAATTGATGAGACAATGAAAACTGAAGCAAACAAAACATTTAATGAGGCGAACTTATGCCCAAACCAAAATATACAAAGGCTAGCGTGGCAGGCGTCGATGGCGGCGAAAAAGCAGGATCGAACGTTGAGGCGAGACTGACTCCGGCTCGCCCCGCGGAGCCCCTTATGCCGACGAGTGGGCTTCTGGAACAATTGGCGTAGAAGGTTCGGCGCTTCGAACATTTTAACCTCGAATAAGCGACAGGGTTCTCAAATTCACCAGAACGCGACATTATAGAAACAACAAAAAGGCGTATCCGCGGCCAGGCATCAATCCTCGGCTTTTCGCGTGGGAGGCAAGCACGTCGATAACCGTTAGGCCACGGGCGCGCTGCCTACTTGGCCAGCTCCGCGCGCGGATCGGTGACCGAGTGGGTTAGCACGACAGCTCAGAGCACGTGAAGTGAATGCTCCCGCTGCGAAACCCATGGATCCTGGGTTCAACCCCACCCTTGCCTGTTTCGATCTGGATGCGCATCGTACCGGCGTGAGCTCGTGTATCACTACTGCGTATAGCACGTTAAAGACCACAGGCTAGCGTTTGTACCGCACTGGCTAAATTGCTCATCTACAGCTGAAAGACAAGTCACCCACTAAATCAAGGCAGACTGATTTCTGGCTGTACATAAACCAATTAAACATACACACACCAATTAATATTAAAATTGTATAAAGTGCACGAATTACAGTATTTAAGCCGCGATTGTTTAAACCGTTTAGAAGACAATCAACAATTGAGCAGCTAAACTGATTTGGTTCCTATGGCACGTGACGTCACTTCTCGCATTAAGTTAAGCGAGAAACAAAATTGGTGTATAGGTGACGTTGTGGCGTCATGACAGACATGCCATGAGCCACCGACAGCAGCGCTCTCTTGTGCCCCGCTGTTGGAAGATCGGCAGCATGCGCACCGGCAGCACAAGCCAACGAGCTGCACTACCTAAGATGTTCCGCTCTTTAAATATTTAAATACAAGGCTTTATGGTTTGGGGACGTGTCCGATTCCCGTAATCTGACGTCCCGTCACGTGACATCAAATTTCCCGCAAAAGATGGCGAAAAAACTGAATTCATGTAAAGGTCTTCTGACGAGGTCACGTGCCATCAAAACCCTGAGGCTGTGTACGTCAAGCCGTTCCAACTACGCAAAACTTGTTCGGAGCCAAGGTCACTGTATGTTTGGCCGAATAAGATTATTTTCTAGTAAAGCATTTGCAGAACCCTTGGAAACCTCCCATTAAAACCTGCTCATCACACACCCCACTTCTGAATAAATTTAAACTTGTCTAGATCATTCCGATACACCCGGTGAGCATATGAGTGAAAACCCACACAGAGCTCCCCGTGACCATTCTTAACTTACTGGAAAGCGTGCAGAATGTACAAACGACTCAGGCTGTGCTTTTTAGGTTTGTTAGAATGATCAAGGCAAGTTTGCATTTTTTGCGGGCACAAGCTCATAGCTTCGGGAAGTTCAATCTTTTCTTGCGTAAGTACTTGTTGAAGTTGAACACCTGGCGGTGCCTTGGCACATGTCACCTTCTTTCGGATGAGCACAAAGTCCTTCCACAAATACTGGACTCGCAGCCATAAACAAGCCTGAATGTGTGTTTCCTGGAGCTGTGGGAAATGGATGCCCAAGTACACGTGTTGCCGCGAGGGTAGTATATGTGATTCCTCACAAAGTGAGTTCCTGTGAACTTAATTTTACGTCTTGGTTTACAGCTCCCACGAAAACTATGTAGTTGTCCATGCCTATACAGCTACCAACATCGCTGTTTGATACGTTCTCTTGAATGTCTTATTTTTTGCTATGTTTTATGTACACAAGTGTTTTCTTCAGGTCCATTTTTAGAACATTTTAGTAATGTACCATAAAGTTATTTTCAAAACTTTTCAGGTCGTTTCACACTAGACCTTCCAGATCAAATTTCCTCTTAGGCTTCGTGCTCCTTCTTACCTTGTGTGTGCTTGAGATAGTGACGACTTTTGAGTCGACATAGTGAGCTTGACTTTCTATTCAACTTCCAACCTGTCCCTCAAAAACCATTAAAAAAAACTACTTCATTTTCGATTGATTTTGTTCTTTTTTTAAATGTTTACCTATGATAATAAGCTCCCATTCACGTAATTCGATACTCTGACGGCCCTTAAGTCCGATCAAACGTCACTAAAACATTCAGTTGGAACTCACCCTTCAAACTCGGACCGCTGGCTTCCACCGAGGACAAACTGAACACAATAACGAAGCCGCTCTTTAACGACAAGTCAAAACATGAAAGTTAATTTATAAAGCTACCGGATAATAGCACTTCGAGATGTCACCACAGGCCCTCGCGCGACTCGACCTGAACCAATACGTGTAGCCGTGCAGTTCCCGGGGTGGCCGCTACAGGAGGAATGGCGGCGCTGCGATCGCCATTAGTTCGGTTCTCGAGTACGTTTCAGATCAACGTTTTGAAAGCAGGTTCCTTGGCAGTTTCCCAAATGAGTTCTTCTAGTAACGCTGGTTCCACCTCACTCGACGCTAGGATCCGATAGAGTCAGTAAGCAGCGCCAGAAGTTGATCTTCATATATAAACCTTTCTACACGGACGCCGCCATCTGGAATTGCGGAACTTTCGGTATGCTGCACAAAATCGTTTGGCTCTCCCCATACTACTGAAAGAAGCTCAAGTTTCAATCTCGAGTGTGTATCACTCTTGTTTTCCCTTTTCTATATTATTTTCCTTGTTCCAAGTTATAAGACTATGTTGTTTCTTCATCGGGCATACCGCATTTGTCAACATCGTGGCTGAGGACGAAGGTAAACAACAAAGTTATGTGCATAAAACGGGCGACAGTTTGTAGCTTCATGCAATATTTAAATAAATCAAATCTGCGAAATGCGGGCGGCGTTAAATGTTAGATGTCTGTCCGTTATTTTATCGCAGGTGCGTGCCTGCAATGCTTACTAGAGCAAGGCGCCTGGGCAAACAACGCTCAGAATACGGGCAGTGCCCCGATCATTCTATGAGCTCAACGATACACGTCACCATACTGATTGGACCCGAACGCTAATCTGAACACGCGTAGACAGAATGATTGTCACCCTAGAGCATGGACACCGGTGAGACATGCTGTGTACATTTATCGCGCCGCATTTCGCTCTGACGGCCCGGCATGGATTGAAACAATGGGATTTAAAGGAAATCAGCAAAAATTTCTGAAACAGAAAAATTCAAGAAAAAAGATGAGGCAGAGACATAGAAGACTGCTTACGCGTGGGGAATACGAAAGCATGGCACACGCACTAGGCATGGCTTTAGTGAATCCGAGCCGTGAAGCCGCCGCGGCGTTGGGGAAGCGTTCTCGTCTCGCAACTCCGGAGGCCGGGGTTCGATTCCCACTCAGACCGGAATGTACGAAATTTTATTTTCAAAGCCATTTATTTACATTGTTTACAGGAGCCTACCTGAGAAATGTTTTACATGTTTTTACTCTTTGCGTTGCCCAGCCAGCAGTTCGGCTTGCTCCAAGCGGCACCCAATAGGAATTTGGGTGCCGCTTGCCGGCTTCACTTTATAAAATATTTAAATCTTTCGCAATAAAAAAAGAAGTGCCCGCTTCTGTTTTTGAATTTTAAAGAAGAAATACCGTCTCTGTCTGATCTCCTCGAAAGGTTTTATCCCCTTTTTCACACACTTTAAGCTGTTATTTAAGGTCAAACACAAGATTGTGTTGTGTTTCATTTGAGGGTGCAAACTCGGCGTTAACCTTATTTGTGCGACGCCAAATATAGGGTATTTTCCAAACAGTTGTCGAAGCTACTTGCGCCAACGCGGGGTTTTGTTTGACGTCTCCTTCGCACAAGCGCGATTGCCAGCGAGACGCAAGATGGAACCACGTTCTCGCGCAACAGTACGTGGCAGCAACACAGTAGCAACTGTGCTGTACTCCGTTCACCCTTAACCTGACTCAAGAAGCTCTGCCTTCAGCGCGAACTCGCTCGCTTCCGCAGTGCTTTGGTTGCGCGTGTCTGTGCGCCCACATCTGCGTTAGCAAGGGCAGAAGTCTCGCGCTGAAGGCGGAGCTTGTAGTCTCAACTTAAGGGTGTACGAAGTAAAGCCTTGAAAACGTTCCGAAGAGAAGTTAACGCCAAGTGTAGGAGAAAATAAAAAGAGGGGCAATGAGAGGGAGTGATCACTGTACGAGGAAGCCCCGCCCCCGAATCTGCTCCTCAGTCCGGAGCAGATGTCGTCTCGACCTTATAATTCATTCATCTTTTGTTAAACGCGTCGGAAAATTGTGGGACAACAAAAACTAACGAACACTTACAGGTATTTGATCTGCCCTTCCTTGAAGGCGAATTCCTCGTTTGTAAGGATGAAACCGACGGATTTCTGAGAGTCGTAGTAAGGGCTAGGAAAGTTAGACATTCCTCACCCTTAAGCCCAGAGGAAGCGGTGGTACTTCCTCTGCGCGAGATGCGGACGTCGATCTTGCTCGCCCTGATTGGAATTTGGCGGGAGACAGTGAGTAGAAACAAAGGAAGCTTGCCTTTGCCTCTATCTACCACTCTTCCGATCAGAGCTCGACACTCTCGCGTCACCCGACCTTCTTGTCAAGAACCAGAGAGATTTTTTGCGCCGAGTAGCAAAGTCCTAACCAAGTTGTGAATAAAAGTAAATGAAAGTTTTGCAGATGTGTGTCACCGTACAAAAAGGAGGACTTAGCCTCCCCCCCCCCCCTTTAACTTCCTGTTCTGTGTCGCTTTATCTAAGCAAGTGTACGGATATCCTCTGCTGCCTTGACCCTCTCGTCTTCGGTGTAAACCTTGCTCAAGGTAGGATGGTTGTGTTGTGGAGTCTGTTGTGTTTGCACTTACGTTGAAGCGGTGAGCAGGTTTTAATTACACTGCACTCTCATCTCGACTTCTAAAAAGCACTCGAACTTTGCGTTCCAAAAAGCAGGTAGATCGATTTAACCTCCTTCCTTCGATCGTGGCGGAAAGAAAAATATAACAGAGAAGAATTTGGTTTTATTCCATCTAGTTTGTTTTTTTACGTCTAACTTCGATACTACACTCTAGAGTCAACCACTCCCTGTTAACATGCTCCCTACGACCTCCGATGCGATTGTTTTATTAATTGTGGCATGCGGTGACTGCAGTGCTCGTATAAACTAGGCAACGAAAAGCAACGTCCGCGAGCATGGGAACCTCATGCACGCAAGTTTGCTTGATTGTACACTCTTTTTTTAATTTTCAGCGAAGGAATGAGAATATGCGATTAAACAGCGTTTAAAAAAATTGGGTAATTGTTTTGAAGTTAGTCTCCTGACTTTTTTATATTTTGAGGTCAGTCAAAAGAACCATTAGACTGCATCTGCCAAATTTCAAGGCACATTGTAAATACAAAACGGGTGGCGACTTTGACGTAGATTTAAGTGGGACCCTGTCTTTTGAAATCGCTTTTCTAAGTCAAGAATCATCAGCCGTTTCATTCATCTTGAGAATGGATCGACGTAGCTGAGTTGATTACAAAGCTCGATAAATTAATTTGAGAAGTCACATGCTTCCGAGATATTCATGCATAATTCATAGGCGAAGTGGAGACGAACCTCATTAGGACTGACAATTCCATGCGAAGATGTGTAGTTAACTGCGAATTTTTTATAAAGCTTCTTGTGAACACTTTAATATTATAGAATCTCTTCGAGGAGAAGAATCCGGGTTATGTTTACCCGGTGCGAGCGCATTGGAAAGGAATTGTTTTAATACCGTTTTTGTTCGGAGGAATAAAATATTTGTCGGAGACACACCGATCGACTTTCGGCTCCACCCTTTCAATCTGGATAGTTTTGTGAATTTCGTTTGTGGTTCTATTTTTTAATCTGATCAATAAAACACCGAATCTCAAAAGCTACCATTCTTCGGGGAGGGAGTCGTTTTTTTACGGTTGAGCAACAATAAACTAAATCTATATAATTTTTTTACTTTTCTTTAAATTCAAGAATCGCTACGTTTAGCAATACTCACTCTCCTCGAAGTATAATTTAGCGTCATTGATTTTTCTCGCTTGCTTATCTCGCAATTCTTTAACCTCGTTGCCTTATCTCACTGGGCAAATACTATATTTCACTTTTGTTGTTGTATTGTAAATGGTGATTCGAGACTTTTTAGTTTGCTCAAAGCGTGTTTTCATTTCGCGGATAAAATATTTTTTGAGCGAACACAAGCTTTCGAAAGTGCGACTGCCGATTTTGTTGTTTCTTATTTTCGAAGGAAATATTAATCTTTTTCAGAACGAATCAACAAACCGCTTCTGATAGCGAAGATCGAAAACTGGAAGGTACCACAATATTTCGTGCAGACAAAAAAACCGACAAGTGCAGGCAAAAACCGACAAAAACCGATTTCGTGCCGACAAAAAGCCGTTTACAACTCCCTGTAACCCCGAATTAGAGCGCAGCTCTTGAGGAGGAGGAGGGAAGGGTAGTGAGGGGGTCATTGACCTCGGGGGGGGGGGTCAGTGACCTCGCAGGGGGGGGGTCACGTGACCTCGGGTGGGTCACATTACCTCGGGGGCGTCGCCGGGTCGCATGCAACTCGGCGACTCCGGAAGGTTGCATGCAACTTGGTCTGAATGCAACCTGGGCTGCATGCAACGCGCGATTACGCCGACGCCAACGGGTTGCATGCAGCTTAGGTTGCATGCATCTTAAGTTGCATGCAACCCGCGTTGCCTGCAACTGGAGTTGAGTGCCACGCGGGTTGCATGCAACGCGCGGTTACCCCGACGGCGACGGTGACGCCGACGCCGCTCAAGCCGGAAACGGGCGCCTAAAAGCTGCGCTCTAAAAACCGACACTGGTGGACATACAGTGAGTGCGTCAACGTCAATCGTAATGGAGGTCTACTATTTTGGTATCTGTACACATGTCCACTGAATAGCGGAGCACACATCTTTATAAACTTATGCGTTCCACCTTATGTTTGCTGTCTTCAATAATGTAAAATTGAGTGTTATGTGGTAATCCTGCGATTTTATCTGGAGAGCAAGTATAGAAGACAAAATGTGACATATAGCGGAAGCACCCTTCCATGCTTTGACCCGATCTGTGAGATAAAGCGAAGAACTTTCATAGTAACTCCAACCTAAAGTTCCTGTTTTTCCGCTTCAAGCTGAATAGTGATGTTTTCAATAACCACATTTTGTTTTGTTTTTGTATAAAACTGTGGTGACATATGTATTTGAGTAGCCAGGGAAATGATACTATTTGCCGCCATCACGGAATTAATATGAGAAGATTTGTGTTACTAAAGAGAGACATGATTCGGTGTGTGAGGCCGCTTTCTTACCGGTCCTTCCTAAATAATATAGGAGTAAATACTGAAGTTTATAGAATTGTTTACTTAAGAAAAAAGCCGTGAAAGTAAATTATATGTAATTGAGCATTCCTGCATTATAACCAGGGATCCGTGTCTTCGGAGTTTATTTTTCGTCAAATTCGGAGGGTGTTTTACAGAGTTTATTTTTTTCCGAAGATTCGGAGTTTATCGGAGTTTATATTTGTTTGATTCCCAACTCTCCGAAATTCGGAGTTTAATTTCTCAGTGCCTTCTAATAAAAATAAATAAGTAAATATTACCGGGTTATGAACGTATGCCAGATAAAAAATAAAACGCGCTTGTATCAAATAAAATTTCTTTAGTTGAATTTGGCGTTGGTGCCATTGCCATTGGCAACACTAATTTGTCCCACAGCAAAAGTCGCACACAAGAGTTGCTTCGATAAACGTCGATATCCTAAAATCAATAAACTCGCAGAGGTAGTCGCTAGAAGGCTTGTAGTCATCCCATCCTATTCCTTGAATCTAGCCCGTGGCCGCACGAGGTTGAATGGTTAAGGGTGTAATGGAGATAATTTAACTTCCTTTATTTTTTTATTTTATACAATCTCTATGGAGATTGTATAAAACGCAATCTTGCACAGAGATTGCGTTTTATGCAATCTCTGTGCCAGTGCGTCTCTTCTATGCGCACCTCGTGCGTCTGTTTGTCCCAAAACGAGCCCACGTGCTTTTGTTTCCTCCCTGACATAAAACCTATGACGGCTCGCTCTTGGCTGCCTCGTCGTCGAGCGTTCCTTGCGCGTCCTCTACGTTGCCCTTTGACTGGCGTGTCCCTCCTTACATTCCGATATGGTGTCTGGAACGCGTCACCAACTGGCGTGTTTACCGCCTCCAAAAAAGTGGTCCCTCAATTTCCGCCTGATGACGTCATAGAAGTGTCACGGTGTAGCCGGTCGCGATCCTGGCGGCGTTCCTGCAGTGGTGGTGCATGGGGCAGACACCTGTTCCGCTGCAGTTCGCTCTCCAATGTGACTGTCCATGGACGCTTCGGCAGCCAGAAGTTGGGACACCGTGGCGACAGCGACACTCACGTTCGCTCGCGCTTTTCGCCAGCATTTCTACGATCAACCGCCAGGATCGCGACATGCGACAGCATGACGCTCCGGCTTCTGTGACGTCATTTGTTTCCACTTCGGGACCACTTTTGATGTATGAGCATCATAGGACGCTAAGCACGCCAGTCGGGGACGCGCTCCAGGCACCATAGTTCCGATGCGCCAAAGACGCATCACATCCCCAGAAATTTGTGCCATCATATATGTTTGCGCCATCTTTTGGTGGGTTACGGCGGCGCTCCCATAGAATATCATGTATTCCATATACAAATATGGCCACGAAGCCGGAACGTTACGCTTTGAACAATCTGCCGTGCTACTTCCTATTATATCGTATACCGCTTTTCTTGTGCGAGAATTTCAAGACGACAACGCGTAATCTGCAGGTTCCTCAGTGGAATAAGCTATTTGGTATATTGCAACTAAGGATACTAACCATGTTAATTGATGAATACAGTTTATTCTTGGATCTAAACAAATCGTTGTGATTGTATAAATTAACTATCACCCATCCCCAATATTACGTCAAAATCTGTAGTGTCTAAGATGTGTATAACATCCGTAGAAAATATATATTTCGTAGGTAGCGCACCCAATTTTTCAGAAACAATAAATGCAAACGAGCACAATTTAAAAATTAAGAGAAATACAAGATTTGCAATTCGACTACAGTAAACCACAGGAATCGATAATGTGCTGGGTATATCCTTTTTTCTAAATATTTTCCTTTGGGTTTTGAAGACAAGTTGCCAAATAAGACGGGGTCATGCTCGCTTACACGTTTACGATCATTTCCAGTATTCTGCGACTGACGTAGATAAGATAAACCAAAACAACTGTTTGTATTATATAATCTTAAATAATAAAAACTTTTCAAAATATTTTCACTGATCAATATTGTCATGTGAATAACAGTGACTTTTTCATTGTAAGAAACAAAAGCACTGCGGTGAATAAACGATTTATTCATACGAAGATGATCGCTCTTGTGAACTTAACATTCCGATGTTAAAAGTAATATCTAGGCACGTACTAAATATTTTGATTAAATAATTATCCCAATCGCCATGAACACAAACAACAACTAAGAAAAACAATCCGGAAAACAGTTTTTTCAAATATTTAACTTGATGTCACATTCTTCCAAGAGGGCTGAAGCACAAGATTTTAGCAACAGCAAAGGCTTTTATTCGGCGGCCTCAAAGTTTGTATTTCAACAGCAGTTAAAATTCGGACAATCTACAAAGTTTCCGGATGAGGCGCGGGTGTCCGAATTTGAAATGATCAACGAACGCCTGAAAATAGTCGGACCCTTCCACTTTGAGACAAGTTTACACAAATTCGGCTCATTTTAGAAGATTTGCCATTGTAGCAGCTTATTGTCGAGGGCCCAGAAGTTTGTATTTCATCATGATTTAAGCTCGCGGTCAACCTCAAAATCTTTCTGAATATGGCGCATGTGCTTGAATTTCAAAAGATTAAGGAATGCCTAAAATCATCCGAACCGCCTAAAATCAGCGGAACCATCCCCACCTTGGGACCGGTTTTATCAAAAAGAAATAACTTTGGAATACTTTCCCTAGTACCAGGATGAGCTCGAGGTTTCTAAACTTTATATTTTGTCGTTAGCTTGGAAGTGGGATGTCCTCAAAAACCTCCCTGGCGAGGCGCGTCTGCCCCAATTTCAAAGGATGTACGAATGGGGAAAAACTGACGAACCATCCCCAGTTCGAGACCGGTTTTCTCAAAAAGGATTCGTTTTCGAGTACTTTTCATATTACTAGAATTGGCTTGAGGGTCCTTAATTTTATATTATGTCTTTAGCTGGGAACTGGATTGTCGCCAAAAGTTCTCCGGCGAGGCGCGGGGGTCATAATTTAAAATAATGAACGAATGCCTAAACACAGCCGAACAATCCCCACTTTGAAACCGGCTTTCTGAAAAAGGAATTGTATTCGAGTACTTTCCGTAATACCAGGATAGGTTTGAGGACTCTATATTTTATATTTTTTCTTTCACTTGGAACTGGGTTGTCTTCAAAAAGTTCTTTTGCGAGTCGCGTGTGCCCAAATTTCAAATGATGAACAAATGCCTAAAATCACCCAAACCATCCCTACTTTGGGAGCAGTTTTCCCAAAAAGAATTTACTTTGAAATACTTGACATAGTGCCGGGGTGGGCTTGAGGGCTCTAAATTTTAAATTTGTTCTTTAGCTGGGAATTGGGTTGTCCTCAAAACGTTTCCTGGTGAGGCGCGGTGCCTACATTTGAAAACATGAACGAATGCGTAAAAACTGCCGACCCATTTCCCCTTTGAAACCGGTTCTCTCAAAAAGATTGGTTTTCGACTATTTGCCGTAGTGCTAGGACATATTCGAGGGCTCTACATTTTATATTCCGCCTTTAGCTGGGAACTTGGTTGTCCTCAAAACTTCCTTGGCAAGGCGCGGGTGTCCAAATTTCAAAAGATAAACGAGTGCGTAAAATCAGCCAAACCATCGCCACTTTGATACCGGTTTTCTCATAAAGGGTTCCTTTTAGTACTTGCCATAGGACCACCATCGGCTCGAGGGCTCTCAATTTGATTTCCTGCATTTAGTTGAAAACTGGGTTGTTCTCAAGAAATTTCCTGGAGAGGCGCGGGTGCCCAAATTTCAAATTATGAACGAATGCATAAGATCGGCCGAACCATCCCCACTTTGGGACCGGTTGTCTCAAAAAGAATTTCCTTTGGATTACTTGCCATCCTACCAAGATAGGCTCCAAGTGAACTAAATTTGATATTCCGCTTTACTTATAGATATACACTTTCATGTGCCCTCCATAGCTAGTCGCCATTTTAGACCATTTTATCCTACTAGAATTTGTGAATCCTCGCCATTATATCGCATGCAGTCGCCAATGGTGACAAAACAAAGGAATAACTGAGAAAACTGAAACGTTTAATGGGGCGAACTTGTGCCCAAAAATAAAAGGAAAAAGAAAGATAACAGCAGAGCGTCGCGGGCGTCGAAGGCGGCGAAGCAGCAGGATCGAACGCTGAGGCGAAACTGACTTCGGTTCACCACGCGAAACCCCTTATGTACACGCGTGGGCTTCTGGAATAATCGGCGTAGAAAGTTCGACGCGTAGAACATTCGCACCTCGAACAAGCAAGGCGGCTCTCGAATTCACTAGAACATCACATCACAGCGTCAACAAAAATGTGTAGGGGCGGCCAGGAATCGAACCCTGGCCTTCTGCGTGGAAGACAAGCGCGATAACCGTTATGCCACGGGCGCGCTGCCTGCTTGGTCAGCTGCGCCCGCGGCATTATTCCCCCTTTAAAAAAGTGCATCGTCCCGATGCAGCACAACACGAAAAGAAACAAAACAAATCCACAACTAAAGGACAGCAGACTCGCGAGCCACAATTCACCGTTCACAGTTCACAGTTCGTTCACAGTTCACAGTTCACTCGTCGACGACGCTGGATAGTGCTATCGTTCGTAATACGGCTTCAGCCGGACGACGTGCACCACCTCGGGTCGCGGCTGACGTCTGGTTGATGGTCGTGTTCCGTCGGGAAGAACTTCGTAGTTCAGATCTCCGAGGCGTCGGATGACCTTGTAAGGCCCAAAGTAGCGCTTCAGCAGTTTCTCGCTGAGACCGCGACGACGAATCGGCGTCCACACCCACACTCTGTCTCCGGGCTGGAAGTGGACGGCGCGGCGACGAAGATTGTACCGACGAGCGTCGACACGCTGTTGATCGTGGATTCGAAGGCGGGCTAGTTGGCGTGCTTCTTCTGCTCTCTGACTGACCGCATGGGCATCGTCGCATCCGTCATCCACAGGCTCATGGGGCAGCATCGCGTCCAGCATGGTCGTCACTTTTCTACCATGCACCAGCTCGAATGGCGTAAACCCGGTGGTTTCTTGAGCTGCAGTGTTGTAGGCGAACGTGATGTAAGGTAATACCTCGTCCCACGTCTTGTGCTCTACGTCGACGTACATAGAGATCATGTCGGCGATCGTCTTGTTGAGCCGCTCCGTTAGCCCGTTGGTCTGCGGATGGTACGCGGTGGTCCGACGATGGCTGGTGTGGCTGAGCCGAAGGATCTCTTGCGTGAGCTGGGCCAAGAACGATGACCCTCGGTCGGTTATCAAGACTTCGGGGGCGCCATGTCGAAGGAGAATAGACTCGACGAAAAACTTGGCGACTTCCACCGCTGTTCCCGACGGAAGGGCTTTCGTCTCCGCGTACCGGGTAAGGTAATCCGTGGCAACGACTATCCAGCGGTTCCCCGACGTCGATGGCGGGAAGGGCCCAAGCAAATCCATTCCAATTTGTTGGAAAGGCGTAGTAGGGGTCGATATCGGTTGCAGGAATCCCGCTGGTCTCGTCGGAGGTTTCTTACGCCGTTGGCACTCGTGACATGACCGTGTGTACAGATGAACAGTCTTCGGGAGTTTTGGCCAGTAGTACTTGTCACGAATCCGGGCGAGCGTCCTGCTGTAGCCGAGGTGTCCAGCCGTCGGGTCGTCGTGGCAGGCTTGAAAGATTTCTTCTCGCAGGCTGGCCGGAACAACCAGCAGCCAGGCAGGGTTACTTGCTCCGAAGTTCTTCTTGAAGAGCACGCCTCGCTGCAGAACGAAGCTTGGTAAGTCTCGGGCCAAGACTCGCGGAACTGAACTTCCTTGACCTTCGAGGTGGTCGATCACGGCGCGAAGTTCCGGGTCGTTTCGTTGAAGTGCTCCCATGTCGGCATCTGTAACTGCGCCGAGAAAACGGTCGTCATCGTCGTCGTCGTCGGTGCTGTCGGAAGGAGATTCGACTGGGGCCCTAGACAAACAGTCGGCGTCGTTATGCTTGCGGCCAGACTTATGCACAATGGTTACGTCGAATTCTTGCAGTCGGAGACTCCAGCGAGCGAGGCGTCCTGACGGGTCCTTCAGGTTGGCGAGCCAACAGAGAGCGTGGTGGTCCGTGACAACGCGGAACGGGATCCCGTACAGGTACGGTCGGAACTTGGTTAACGACCAGATGACAGCGAGACATTCCTTGTCGGTCGTTGAGTAATTTTTCTCTGCCTTGGACAGTGCCCGGCTTGCGTAAGCGATCACCCTCTCTGCTCCGTCTTGTCTTTGGACGAGTACTGCGCCGAGTCCGGCGTTGCTGGCGTCCGTGTGAACTTCCGTTTCCGCTGCTGGATCGAAGTGTCCGAGGATAGGGGGCGACTGGAGTCTTTCCTTCAGTTCGTTGAACGCTTGTTCTTGCTCCTCCCCCACTGGAAGTTCACGTCGTCCTTCGTCAGATGCGTGAGTGGTGCAGAAATCTTGGCGAAATCGCGAACGAAACGCCTGTAGTAAGCGCACAGTCCAAGAAATCTTCTTACGGCTTTCTTGTCTGATGGCTTCGGAAATGCGGCGACAGCGGATGTCTTTGCCGGGTCAGGGCTTACACCCTCAGCACTCACGACATGGCCCAAGAATTTAAGCTCGCCGTAAGCGAACTGACATTTTGACGGCTTGAGTGTCAGTCCAGCCTTCTGGATAGCCTGTAGTACGGCTCGCAGACGTCTCAGGTGCTCGTCGAAGTCGCTTGCGAATACCACGACGTCATCGAGGTAGACGAGACAGCTTTGCCATTTCAAGCCTGAGAGGACGGTATCCATTACGCGCTGGAAGGTCGCCGGTGCTGTGCACAGTCCAAACGGCATCACTTTAAATTCGTACAGTCCGTCCGGCGTGACGAAGGCAGTCTTCTCACGATCCCGTTCGTCGACCTCGATCTGCCAGTACCCACTCTTCAGGTCCATCGACGAAAAGTATCGGGCGTGGCGCAGCCGGTCCAGAGTGTCGTCGATGCGGGGCAACGGGTAGACGTCCTTTTTTGTTACGGCGTTCAGTCGACGATAGTCCACGCAGAACCGAAGAGTCCCGTCCTTCTTTTTCACCAGGACTACCGGTGAAGCCCACGGACTGTTTGAGGGCTGGATGATGTCGTCGTCGAGCATTTCTTCAACTTGCTTCTGGATGACTTCTCTCTCTTTCACCGAAACACGGTACGGCGATCGATGAACGGGAAGTGCGTCGTCATCAGTAACAATTCGATGTTTCGCGACCGTCGTTTGGCGTACCTTTGACGACGTGGAGAAGCACTCACTGAACTCGGCTAGAAGGTCACTGAGTTGTCGCCGTTGTGGGGTAGGCAGGGTTGGATCGATGTCGAACTGCGAAGGCGGCGTTGTCTCGTGTGGCCACGAAGAGAGGTCTTCTGATACTCCGGCGATAGCGGCTGAGTCGGGGAGTTCCTCGGCGTGACCCACGGCGGTGCCTTTCGTAAGGTGCTGAGCCTCCTGTCGGAAGTTCGTTACGAGTGCAACAGTGCGTCCGTCTTGGAGCTCCGCGATGCCTCTTGCGACGCCGATCCCTCTTCCTAGGAGCAGTTGGACGCTACCCTCCAGCAAAGCTTCTCCGCAGACGCCTTTTTCGGTCGCGACAGGCACAAGTACACTCGAGCGTGGTGGCAAGTTCACGTGGTCGGAGAGTACACGCACTGTAGCTGACGTGGCTGCCAAAGTTGTGTGATCCTCGGGCATTACAACAGGTTTCCGCAGCCTCAATTCGTTGGCTTCAAGGTCGATGACGGCGCTGTACTCGCACAAGAAGTCCATTCCGAGTATAACGTCCCTCGCACAGTCCGGTAGAACGACGAACTTTACCGGACACGTCTCGCCGTGAATCTCGACGCGAGCAGTGCATCTTCCGACTGGCGTGATGAGATGTCCCCCGGCGGTCCGTATCTGTGGGCCATCCCACGGCGTCGTCACTTTCCGAAGGCGTTGGGAGAGCCTCCCACTCAGGACGGAGTAGTCTGCTCCGGTGTCGACGAGAGCCGACGCGTCGTGACCGTCGATAACGATGTTTAGGTTATTCTTCACCGTCGCAGGGGCGTCGTTTCCGTCTCTGGTGGCGTTTGAGTGGGGGCCCTCCGACGTTCGTGGAGGATCTTGTCGTCGGTCGTCTTCGGCAACTCCACCTCCAGGGGTTGCCGCGCCTAGTTTCCCCGGCGAGGAGTGAGGGGTGACAGGCTTTCACGTCGGGGTCGGTGCATCGGTGAAGCTGGACGTCGTGGCGATGGCGACCGGGACACTCGGCGGTACGCAGGCTCGGGGGACTGAGGTCGTCGCAGGTACTCGTCGATCTCCCGAGGGCGTTCACCATAACGGGGGCGCGGATCGTTCGGGTGGAACCCGCGCAGCCCGAGTCGTCGGTATGGGCATCGGCGGTAAGTGTGGTCTGCCTCCCCGCAGTGGAAGCACAGAGGGCGTCGGTCGGGCGTTCGCCACACGTCGGTCTTCCGGGGTGCGCGGGGCTCCTGGCAGGCGTACTGGACCGGGTCGTCGTGGCGTCTGTCGTGTTGCGGCGCAGGAGACTGACGTCGGGGAGGCGCGACATGGGCGCGAGGAGGAGGCGGAGGCCGTCGGGCCACTGCGGCGTAAGTCAGCGTGGCTTCTTCGGGGACTGCTACGCTGATGGGAGCCTCTGGTTGAATGGCTCTTTGCACCTCTTCCCGCACGACCTCGGCGATGGAGAGCGAAGCCGGTCGGTCAGCGGCGGGTAGCAGCTTTCGGAGCTCCTCCCGGACGACGTCGCGAATGATTTCCCGAAGGCCGTCGACACCGGTGGTGTTCAGGTCCAGTGGGCAAGATGCGGCGGTTGGAGGAGCAGGCACGCCGGCGAGTCGATGGTAATGGCTTGCTCGGGCCGACAGCGCGCGCTCGATGTTAGTGGCTTCAGCCACAAAACCATCGACGGTTGTCGGGGGATTGCGGACAAGGCCCCCGAAAATTTCAGCCTTCACGCCACGCATGAGGACGCGAAGCTTCTTCTCCTCGGCTGCCTCCGGATCGGCTCGGGCACATAGGCGCATGACATCCTCAACGAAGCTGGTCACGCTTTCGTTGGGGCCCTGCATCCTTGTTTGGAGAAGGTCCTCCGCTCGCTGCCGACGGTGGTGGTTGAGGAACGTTCGCTTCAACTCGGTGGCGCAGGACTCCCACGTAGTGAAGGACGCTTCGTGGTTTTCAAACCAATGCCTCGCAGTTCCTTCGAGCGCGAAGTAGAGATTGTGGAGGCATTGTTCAGTCGTCCATCCGTTGTGGCGGGCTACACGTTCGTAATGTTGCAGCCAATCTTCAACGTCCTCGTGGACCTCCCCGTGGAAAGGCGTCGGAGTCCGGGGTGCGACGGGAAGG